>JANJGN010001425.1:0-143629 GCA_026770705.1 Isurus oxyrinchus | reverse complement strand
GGAGGGAGTGAATGTTGAAGGTGGTGGAGGGAGTGAGTGGTGAAGGTGGAGGAGGGAGTGAATGTTGAAGGTGGTGGACAGAGTGAGTGTTGAAGGTGGAGAAGGGGGGTGAGTATTGAAGGTGGTGGAGGGAGTAAATTTTGAAGTTGGTGGACGGAGTGAATGTTGAAGGTGGTGGAGGGGGTCAATGTTGAAGGTGGTAGAGGGAGTGAGTGTGGAAGGTGGTGGAGGGAGTGAATGTTGAAGGTGGGGGAGGGATGAGTGTTGAAGGTGAGGGAGGGAGTGAGTGTTGAAGATGGAGGAGGGAATGAATGTTGAAGGTGGTGGAGGGAGTGAGTGTTGAATGTGGTGGAGGGAGTGAATATTGAAGTTGGTGGAGAGACTGAGTGTTGAATGTAGTGGAGGGAGTGCGTGTTGAAGGTAGTGGAGGGAGTGCATGTTGAAGGTGGTGGACGGAGAGTGTTGAAGGTGTTGGAGGGAGTGAGTGTTGAAGTTGGTGGAGGGAGTGAGTGTTGAAGGTGGTGGAGGGTGTGAATATTGAAGGTGGGGGAGGGAGTGAAGGTTGTAGGTGGTGGATGGAGTGAGTGTTGACAATGGTGGAGGGAGTGAGTGTTGAAGGTGGTGGAGGGAGTGAGTGTTGAAGGTGGTGGAGTGAGTAAGTGTTGAAGGTGTTGGAGGGAGTGAATGTTGAAGGTGGTGGAGGGAGTGATTGTTGTAGGTGGGGGAGGGAGTCAGTGTTGAAGTTGGTGGAGGAAGTGAGTGTTGAAGGTGGGGGAGGGAATGAATGTTGAAGGTGGAGGAGGGAGTGAATGTTGAAGGTGGTGGAGGGATTGAATGTTGTAGTTGGGAGAGGGAGTGAATTTTGAAAGGGATGGAGGGAGTGAGTGTTGAATGTGCTGGAGAGAGTTAATGTTGGAGGTGGGGGAGGGAATGAATGTTGAATGTGCTGGAGGGAGTGAGTGTTGAAGGTAATGGAGTGATTGAATGTTGAATGTGGGGGAGGGAGTGAATGTTGAATGTGGGGGAGGGAGTGAATGCATGAAGGTGGTGGAGGGAGTGAATGTTGAAGGTGGTGGAGGGAGTGAGTGTTGAAGGAGGTGGGATGAGTACATGTTGAAGTTGGAGGAGAGATTGAACGTTGAAGGTGGTGGAGGCAGTGAGTGTTGACGGTAGTGGAGGGAGTGAGTGTTGAAGGTGATGGTGGGAGTTAATGCTGAAGGTGTTGCAGGGATTGAATGCTGTAGGTTGGGGAGGGAATGAATGTTGAATGTGCTGGAGGGAGTGAGTGTTGAAGGTAGTGGAGTGAGTGAATGTTGAATGTGGGGGAGGGAGTGAATGTTGAATGTGGGGGAGGGAGTGAATGTTGAAGGTGGTGGAGGGAGTGAATGCATGAAGGTGGTGGAGGGTGTGAATGTTGAAGGTGGTAGAGGGAGTGAGTGTTGAAGGTGGAGGAGGGAGTGAATGCATGAAGGTGCTGGAGGGAGTGAATGTTGAAGGTGGTGGAGGGAGTGAATGCATGAAGGTGGTGGAGGGAGTGAATGTTGAAGGTGATGGAGGGAGTGAGTGGTGACGGTGGAGGAGGGAGTGAATGTTGAATGTGGTGGACAGAGTGAGTGTTGAAGGTGGAGAAGGGGGTGAGTATTGAAGGTGGTGGAGGAAGTGAATGTTGAAGGAGGTGGAGGGAGTGAGTGTTGAAGATGGAGGAGGGAGTGAATGTTGAAGGTGGAGGAGGGAGTGAGTGTTGAAGTTGGTGGAGGGAGTGAGTGTTGAAGATGGTGGAGGGAGTAAATTTTGAAGTTGGTGGACGGAGTGAATGTTGAAGGTGGTGGAGGGGGTCAATGTTGAAGGTGGTAGAGGGAGTGAGTGTGGAAGGTGGTGGAGGGAGTGAATGTTGAAGGTGGGGGAGGGATGAGTGTTGAAGGTGAGGGAGGGAGTGAGTGTTGAAGATGGAGGAGGGAATGAATGTTGAAGGTGGTGGAGGGAGTGAGTGTTGAATGTGGTGGAGGGAGTGAATATTGAAGTTGGTGGAGAGACTGAGTGTTGAATGTAGTGGAGGGAGTGCGTGTTGAAGGTAGTGGAGGGAGTGCATGTTGAAGGTGGTGGACGGAGAGTGTTGAAGGTGGTGGAGGGAGTGAGTGTTGAAGGAGGTGGAGGGAGTGAGTGTTGACGGTGTTGGAGGCAGTGAATGTTGAAGGTGGTGGAGAGAGTGAGTGTTGATGGTGGTAGAGGGAGTGAATGTTGAAGGTTGGGGTGGGAGTGAGTGTTGAATGTATTGGAGGGAGTGAATATTGAAGTTGGTGGTGAGACTGAGTGTTGACTGGAGTGGAGGGAGTGTGTGTTGAAGGTGGTGGAGGGAGTGCATGTTGAAGGTGGTGGACGGAGAGTGTTGAAGGAGGTGGAGGGAGTGAGTGTTGAATGTGTTGGAGAGGAATGTTGAAGCTGGTGGAGCGAGTGAACGTTGAAGGTGGCGGACGGAGTCAATGTTGAGGTTGGTGGAGGGAGTGAATGTTGAAGGTGGGGGTGCGAGTGAATGTTGAAGTTGGTGGAGGGAGTGAGTGCTGAAGTTGGGGGTTAGAGTGAATGTTGAAGGTCGTGGAGGGAGTGAGTGTTGAAGGTGCTGGAGGGAGTGAATGTTGAAGGTGGTGGAGGGAGTGAGTATTGAAGATGGTGGAGGGAGTGAGTGTTAAAGGTTTTGGAGGGAGTGAGTGTTGAAGGTGGTGGAGTGAGTGAGTGTTGAATGTGTTGGAGGGAGTGAATGTTGAAGGTGGTTGAGGGAGTGAATGTTGAAGTTGGGGGAGTGATTGAATGTTGAAGGTGATGGAGGGAGTGAGTGTTGAAGATGGAGGAGGGAGTGAATGTTGAAGGTGGTGGAGGGACCGAGTGTTGAAGGTGGTGGAGGGAATGAGTGTTGAACAGGATGGAGGAGGTGAGTGTTGAAGGTGGTGGAGGGAGTGTGCGTTGATGATGGTGGAGGGAGTGAATGTTGAAGGTGGTGGAGGGAGTGAATATTGACGTTGGTGGAGGGACTGAGTGTTGAAGGTGGTGGAGTGAGTGAGTGTTGAATGTGGTGGAGGGAGTGACTGTTGAAGTTGGTAGAGGGAATCAATGTTGTAGGTGGGGGAGCGAGTGATTGTTGAAGGTGGTGGAGGGAGTGAATGTTGTAGTTGGGAGAGGGAGTGAATTTTGAAAGTGATGGAGGGAGTGAGTGTTGAATGTGCTGGAGGGAGTGAATGTTGATGGTGGTGGAGGGATTGAATGTTGTAGGTGGGAGAGGGAGTGAATTTTGAAAGTGTTGGAGGGAGTGAGTGTTGAATGTGCTGGAGGGAGTGAATGTTGAAGGTGGGGGAGGGCTGAGTGTTGAAGGTGAGGGAGGGAGTGAGTGTTGAACGGGGTGGAGAGGGTGTGTGTTGAAGGTGAGGGAGGGAGTGAATGTTGAATTTGGGAGGAGGGAGTGAGTGTTGAATGTGGTGGAGGGAGTGAGTGTTGAAGTTGTGGGAGGGAGTGAATGTTGAAGATGGAGGAGGGAATGAGTGTTGTAGGTGGGTGAGGGAGTGAATGTTGAAGGTGGTGGAGGGAGTGAATGTTGAAGATGGAGGAGGCAGTGAGTGTTGTAGGTGCGGGAGGGAGTGAATGTTGAAGGTGGTGGAGGGAGTGAAGGATGAAGATGGAGGAGGGAGTGAGTGTTGAAGGTAGTGGAGTGAGTGAATGTTGAATGTGGGGGAGGGATTGACTGTTGAAGGTGGTGGAGGGAGTGAATGTTGAAGGTGGTGGATGGAGTGAGTGTTGAAGGTGGTGGAGGGAGTAAGTGTTGAAGTTGGTGGAGGGAGTGAATGTTGAAGGTGATGGACGGAGTGAGTGTTGAAGGTGGAGGAGGATGTGCGTGTTGAAGGTGGTGGAAGGGGTGAGTGTTGAAGGTGGTGGAAGGAGTGAATGTTGAAGGAGGTGGAGGGAGTGAGTGTTGAAGATGTGGGAGGGATTGAATGTTGAAGGTGGTGGAGGGAGTGAGTGTTGAAGATGGAGGAGGGAGTGAATGTTGAAGGTGGGAGAGGGAGTGAGTGTTGAAGGTGGTGGAGGGAGTGAGTGTTGAACGGGATGGAGGAGGTGAGTGTTGAAGGTGGTGGAGGGAGTGAATGTTGAAGGAGGTGGAGGGAGTGAGTGTTGAAGATGTGGGAGGGATTGAATGTTGAAGGTGATGGAGGGAGTGAGTGTTGAAGATGGAGGAGGGAGTGATTGTTGAAGGTGGGAGAGGGAGTGAGTGTTGAAGGTGGTGGAGGGAGTGAGTGTTGAACGGGATGGAGGAGGTGAGTGTTGAAGATGGTGGAGGGAGTAAACTTTGAAGTTGGTGGACGGAGTGAATGTTGAAGGTGGTAGAGGGAGTGAGTGCTGAAGGTGATGCAGGGAGTGAGTGTTGAAGGTGGTGGAGGGAGTGAGTGTTGATGGTGGTTGAGGGAATGAATGTTGAAGGTGGGGGAGATATTGAATTTTGAAGGTGATGGAGGGAGTGAGTGTTGAAGATGGAGGATGGAGTGAATGTTGAAGGTGGTGGAGGGAGTGAGTGTTGAAGGTGGTTTAAGGAGTGAGTGTTGAACGGGATGGAGGAGGTGAGTGTTGAAGGTGGTGCAGGGAGTGAGTGTTGAAGGTGGTAGAGGGAGTGAGTGTTGAACGGGGTGGAGAGGGGGTGTGTTGAAGGTGAGGGAGGGAGTGAATGTTGAACTTGGGTGGAGGGAGTGAGTGTTGAAGGTGGTTGAGGGAGTGAATGTTGAAGTTGGGGGGGGGAGTGAATGTTGAAGATGGAGGAGGGAATGAGTGTTGTAGGTGGGGGAGGGAGTGAATGTTGAAGGTGGTGGGGGGAGTGAATGTTGAAGATGGAGGCGGCAGTGAGTGTTGTAGGTGGGGGAGGGAGTGAATGTTGAAGGTGGTGGAGGGAGTGAAGGATGAAGATGGAGGAGGGAGTGAGTGTTGAAGGAGGTGGGATGAGTACATGTTGAAGCTGGAGGAGAGATTGAACGTTGAAGGTGGTGGAGGCAGTGAGTGTTGACGGTAGTGGAGGGAGTGAGTGTTGAAGGTGATGGAGGGAGTGAATGCTGAAGGTGTTGCAGGGATTGAATGTTGTAGGTTGGGGAGGGTTGAATGTTGAATGTGCTGGAGGGAGTGAGTGTTGAAGGTAATGGAGTGATTGAATGTTGAATGTGGGGGAGGGAGTGAATGTTGAATGTGGGGGAGGGAGTGAATGTTGAATGTGGGGGAGGGAGTGAATGTTGAATGTGTGGGAGGGAGTGAGTGTTGAAAGTTGTGGAGGGAGTGAGTGTTGAAGGTGGAGGAGGATGTGAGTGTTGAAGGTCATGGAGGGGGTGAGTATTGAAGGTGGTGGAGGGAGTGAATGTTGAAGGAGGTGGAGGGAGTGAGTGTTGAAGATGTGGGAGGGATTGAACGCTGAAGGTGTTGGAGGGAGTGAGTGTTGAAGTTGATGGAGGGAGTGAGTGTTGAAGGTGGTGGAGGGTGTGAATATTGAAGGTGGTGGAGGGAGTGAAGGTTGTAGGTGTTGGATGGAGTGAGTGTTGACGATGGTGGAGGGAGTGAGTGTTGAAGGTGGTGGAGCGAGTGAGTGTTGAAGGTGGTGGAGTGAGTGAGTGTTGAAGGTGTTGGAGGGAGTGAATGTTGAAGGTGGTGGAGGGAGTGATTGTTGAAGGTGGTGGAGGGAGTGAAGGATGAAGATGGAGGAGGGAGTGAATGTTGAAGGTGATGGAGGGAGTGAATGCTGAAGGTGTTGCAGGGAGTGAATGTTGTAGGTTGGGGAGGGAATGAATGTTGAATGTGCTGGAGGGAGTGAGTGTTGAAGGTAATGGAGTGATTGAATGTTGAATGTGGGGGAGGGAGTGAATGTTGAATGTGGGGGAGGGAGTGAATGCATGAAGGTGGTGGAGGGAGTGAATGTTGAAGGTGGTGGAGGGAGTGAGTGTTGAAGGAGGTGGGATGAGTACATGTTGAAGGTGGAGGAGAGATTGAACGTTGAAGGTGGTGGAGGCAGTGAGTGTTGACGGTAGTGGAGGGAGTGAGTGTTGAAGGTGATGGAGGGAGTGAATGCTGAAGGTGTTGCAAGGATTGAATGTTGTAGGTTGGGGAGGGAATGAATGTTGAATGTGCTGGAGGGAGTGAGTGTTGAAGGTAGTGGAGTGAGTGAATGTTGAATGTGGGGGAGGGAGTGAATGTTGAATGTGGGGGAGGGAGTGAATGTTGAAGGTGGTGGAGGGAGTGAATGCATGAAGGTGGTGGAGGGTGTGAATGTTGAAGGTGGTGGAGGGAGTGAGTGTTGAAGGTGGAGGAGGGAGTGAATGCATGAAGGTGGTGGAGGGAGTGAATGTTGAAGGTGGTGGAGGGAGTGAATGCATGAAGGTGGTGGAGGGAGTGAATGTTGAAGGTGGTGGAGGGAGTGAGTGGTGAAGGTGGAGGAGGGAGTGAATGTTGAAGGTGGTGGACAGAGTGAGTGTTGAAGGTGGAGAAGGGGGTGAGTATTGAAGGTGGTGGAGGGAGTAAATTTTGAAGTTGGTGGACGGAGTGAATGTTGAAGGTGGTGGAGGGGGTCAATGTTGAAGGTGGTAGAGGGAGTGAGTGTGGAAGGTGGTGGAGGGAGTGAATGTTGAAGGTGGGGGAGGGATGAGTGTTGAAGGTGAGGGAGGGAGTGAGTGTTGAAGATGGAGGAGGGAATGAATGTTGAAGGTGGTGGAGGGAGTGAGTGTTGAATGTGGTGGAGGGAGTGAATATTGAAGTTGGTGGAGAGACTGAGTGTTGAATGTAGTGGAGGGAGTGCGTGTTGAAGGTAGTGGAGGGAGTGCATGTTGAAGGTGGTGGACGGAGAGTGTTGAAGGTGGTGGAGGGAGTGAGTGTTGAAGGAGGTGGAGGGAGTGAGTGTTGACGGTGTTGGAGGCAGTGAATGTTGAAGGTGGTGGAGAGAGTGAGTGTTGATGGTGGTAGAGGGAGTGAATGTTGAAGGTTGGGGTGGGAGTGAGTGTTGAATGTATTGGAGGGAGTGAATATTGAAGTTGGTGGTGAGACTGAGTGTTGACTGGAGTGGAGGGAGTGTGTTTTGAAGGTGGTGGAGGGAGTGCATGTTGAAGGTGGTGGACGGAGAGTGTTGAAGGAGGTGGAGTGAGTGAGTGTTGAATGTGTTGGAGAGGAATGTTGAAGCTGGTGGAGCGAGTGAACGTTGAAGGTGGCGGACGGAGTCAATGTTGAGGTTGGTGGAGGGAGTGAATGTTGAAGGTGGGGGTGCGAGTGAATGTTGAAGTTGGTGGAGGGAGTGAGTGCTGAAGTTGGGGGTTAGAGTGAATGTTGAAGGTCGTGGAGGGAGTGAGTGTTGAAGGTGCTGGAGGGAGTGAATGTTGAAGGTGGTGGAGGGAGTGAGTATTGAAGATGGTGGAGGGAGTGAGTGTTAAAGGTTTTGGAGGGAGTGAGTGTTGAAGGTGGTGGAGTGAGTGAGTGTTGAATGTGTTGGAGGGAGTGAATGTTGAAGGTGGTTGAGGGAGTGAATGTTGAAGTTGGGGGAGTGATTGAATGTTGAAGGTGATGGAGGGAGTGAGTGTTGAAGATGGAGGAGGGAGTGAATGTTGAAGGTGGTGGAGGGACCGAGTGTTGAAGGTGGTGGAGGGAATGAGTGTTGAACAGGATGGAGGAGGTGAGTGTTGAAGGTGGTGGAGGGAGTGTGCGTTGATGATGGTGGAGGGAGTGAATGTTGAAGGTGGTGGAGGGAGTGAATATTGACGTTGGTGGAGGGACTGAGTGTTGAAGGTGGTGGAGTGAGTGAGTGTTGAATGTGGTGGAGGGAGTGACTGTTGAAGTTGGTAGAGGGAATCAATGTTGTAGGTGGGGGAGCGAGTGATTGTTGAAGGTGGTGGAGGGAGTGAATGTTGTAGTTGGGAGAGGGAGTGAATTTTGAAAGTGATGGAGGGAGTGAGTGTTGAATGTGCTGGAGGGAGTGAATGTTGATGGTGGTGGAGGGATTGAATGTTGTAGGTGGGAGAGGGAGTGAATTTTGAAAGTGTTGGAGGGAGTGAGTGTTGAATGTGCTGGAGGGAGTGAATGTTGAAGGTGGGGGAGGGCTGAGTGTTGAAGGTGAGGGAGGGAGTGAGTGTTGAACGGGGTGGAGAGGGTGTGTGTTGAAGGTGAGGGAGGGAGTGAATGTTGAATTTGGGAGGAGGGAGTGAGTGTTGAATGTGGTGGAGGGAGTGAGTGTTGAAGTTGTGGGAGGGAGTGAATGTTGAAGATGGAGGAGGGAATGAGTGTTGTAGGTGGGTGAGGGAGTGAATGTTGAAGGTGGTGGAGGGAGTGAATGTTGAAGATGGAGGAGGCAGTGAGTGTTGTAGGTGCGGGAGGGAGTGAATGTTGAAGGTGGTGGAGGGAGTGAAGGATGAAGATGGAGGAGGGAGTGAGTGTTGAAGGTAGTGGAGTGAGTGAATGTTGAATGTGGGGGAGGGATTGACTGTTGAAGGTGGTGGAGGGAGTGAATGTTGAAGGTGGTGGATGGAGTGAGTGTTGAAGGTGGTGGAGGGAGTAAGTGTTGAAGTTGGTGGAGGGAGTGAATGTTGAAGGTGATGGACGGAGTGAGTGTTGAAGGTGGAGGAGGATGTGCGTGTTGAAGGTGGTGGAAGGGGTGAGTGTTGAAGGTGGTGGAAGGAGTGAATGTTGAAGGAGGTGGAGGGAGTGAGTGTTGAAGATGTGGGAGGGATTGAATGTTGAAGGTGGTGGAGGGAGTGAGTGTTGAAGATGGAGGAGGGAGTGAATGTTGAAGGTGGGAGAGGGAGTGAGTGTTGAAGGTGGTGGAGGGAGTGAGTGTTGAACGGGATGGAGGAGGTGAGTGTTGAAGGTGGTGGAGGGAGTGAATGTTGAAGGAGGTGGAGGGAGTGAGTGTTGAAGATGTGGGAGGGATTGAATGTTGAAGGTGATGGAGGGAGTGAGTGTTGAAGATGGAGGAGGGAGTGATTGTTGAAGGTGGGAGAGGGAGTGAGTGTTGAAGGTGGTGGAGGGAGTGAGTGTTGAACGGGATGGAGGAGGTGAGTGTTGAAGATGGTGGAGGGAGTAAACTTTGAAGTTGGTGGACGGAGTGAATGTTGAAGGTGGTAGAGGGAGTGAGTGCTGAAGGTGATGCAGGGAGTGAGTGTTGAAGGTGGTGGAGGGAGTGAGTGTTGATGGTGGTTGAGGGAATGAATGTTGAAGGTGGGGGAGATATTGAATTTTGAAGGTGATGGAGGGAGTGAGTGTTGAAGATGGAGGATGGAGTGAATGTTGAAGGTGGTGGAGGGAGTGAGTGTTGAAGGTGGTTTAAGGAGTGAGTGTTGAACGGGATGGAGGAGGTGAGTGTTGAAGGTGGTGCAGGGAGTGAGTGTTGAAGGTGGTAGAGGGAGTGAGTGTTGAACGGGGTGGAGAGGGGGTGTGTTGAAGGTGAGGGAGGGAGTGAATGTTGAACTTGGGTGGAGGGAGTGAGTGTTGAAGGTGGTTGAGGGAGTGAATGTTGAAGTTGGGGGGGGGAGTGAATGTTGAAGATGGAGGAGGGAATGAGTGTTGTAGGTGGGGGAGGGAGTGAATGTTGAAGGTGGTGGGGGGAGTGAATGTTGAAGATGGAGGCGGCAGTGAGTGTTGTAGGTGGGGGAGGGAGTGAATGTTGAAGGTGGTGGAGGGAGTGAAGGATGAAGATGGAGGAGGGAGTGAGTGTTGAAGGAGGTGGGATGAGTACATGTTGAAGCTGGAGGAGAGATTGAACGTTGAAGGTGGTGGAGGCAGTGAGTGTTGACGGTAGTGGAGGGAGTGAGTGTTGAAGGTGATGGAGGGAGTGAATGCTGAAGGTGTTGCAGGGATTGAATGTTGTAGGTTGGGGAGGGTTGAATGTTGAATGTGCTGGAGGGAGTGAGTGTTGAAGGTAATGGAGTGATTGAATGTTGAATGTGGGGGAGGGAGTGAATGTTGAATGTGGGGGAGGGAGTGAATGTTGAATGTGGGGGAGGGAGTGAATGTTGAATGTGTGGGAGGGAGTGAGTGTTGAAAGTTGTGGAGGGAGTGAGTGTTGAAGGTGGAGGAGGATGTGAGTGTTGAAGGTCATGGAGGGGGTGAGTATTGAAGGTGGTGGAGGGAGTGAATGTTGAAGGAGGTGGAGGGAGTGAGTGTTGAAGATGTGGGAGGGATTGAATGCTGAAGGTGTTGGAGGGAGTGAGTGTTGAAGTTGATGGAGGGAGTGAGTGTTGAAGGTGGTGGAGGGTGTGAATATTGAAGGTGGTGGAGGGAGTGAAGGTTGTAGGTGTTGGATGGAGTGAGTGTTGACGATGGTGGAGGGAGTGAGTGTTGAAGGTGGTGGAGCGAGTGAGTGTTGAAGGTGGTGGAGTGAGTGAGTGTTGAAGGTGTTGGAGGGAGTGAATGTTGAAGGTGGTGGAGGGAGTGATTGTTGAAGGTGGTGGAGGGAGTGAAGGATGAAGATGGAGGAGGGAGTGAATGTTGAAGGTGATGGAGGGAGTGAATGCTGAAGGTGTTGCAGGGAGTGAATGTTGTAGGTTGGGGAGGGAATGAATGTTGAATGTGCTGGAGGGAGTGAGTGTTGAAGGTAATGGAGTGATTGAATGTTGAATGTGGGGGAGGGAGTGAATGTTGAATGTGGGGGAGGGAGTGAATGCATGAAGGTGGTGGAGGGAGTGAATGTTGAAGGTGGTGGAGGGAGTGAGTGTTGAAGGAGGTGGGATGAGTACATGTTGAAGGTGGAGGAGAGATTGAACGTTGAAGGTGGTGGAGGCAGTGAGTGTTGACGGTAGTGGAGGGAGTGAGTGTTGAAGGTGATGGAGGGAGTGAATGCTGAAGGTGTTGCAAGGATTGAATGTTGTAGGTTGGGGAGGGAATGAATGTTGAATGTGCTGGAGGGAGTGAGTGTTGAAGGTAGTGGAGTGAGTGAATGTTGAATGTGGGGGAGGGAGTGAATGTTGAATGTGGGGGAGGGAGTGAATGTTGAAGGTGGTGGAGGGAGTGAATGCATGAAGGTGGTGGAGGGTGTGAATGTTGAAGGTGGTGGAGGGAGTGAGTGTTGAAGGTGGAGGAGGGAGTGAATGCATGAAGGTGGTGGAGGGAGTGAATGTTGAAGGTGGTGGAGGGAGTGAATGCATGAAGGTGGTGGAGGGAGTGAATGTTGAAGGTGGTGGAGGGAGTGAGTGGTGAAGGTGGAGGAGGGAGTGAATGTTGAAGGTGGTGGACAGAGTGAGTGTTGAAGGTGGAGAAGGGGGTGAGTATTGAAGGTGGTGGAGGGAGTAAATTTTGAAGTTGGTGGACGGAGTGAATGTTGAAGGTGGTGGAGGGGGTCAATGTTGAAGGTGGTAGAGGGAGTGAGTGTGGAAGGTGGTGGAGGGAGTGAATGTTGAAGGTGGGGGAGGGATGAGTGTTGAAGGTGAGGGAGGGAGTGAGTGTTGAAGATGGAGGAGGGAATGAATGTTGAAGGTGGTGGAGGGAGTGAGTGTTGAATGTGGTGGAGGGAGTGAATATTGAAGTTGGTGGAGAGACTGAGTGTTGAATGTAGTGGAGGGAGTGCGTGTTGAAGGTAGTGGAGGGAGTGCATGTTGAAGGTGGTGGACGGAGAGTGTTGAAGGTGGTGGAGGGAGTGAGTGTTGAAGGAGGTGGAGGGAGTGAGTGTTGACGGTGTTGGAGGCAGTGAATGTTGAAGGTGGTGGAGAGAGTGAGTGTTGATGGTGGTAGAGGGAGTGAATGTTGAAGGTTGGGGTGGGAGTGAGTGTTGAATGTATTGGAGGGAGTGAATATTGAAGTTGGTGGTGAGACTGAGTGTTGACTGGAGTGGAGGGAGTGTGTTTTGAAGGTGGTGGAGGGAGTGCATGTTGAAGGTGGTGGACGGAGAGTGTTGAAGGAGGTGGAGGGAGTGAGTGTTGAATGTGTTGGAGAGGAATGTTGAAGCTGGTGGAGCGAGTGAACGTTGAAGGTGGCGGACGGAGTCAATGTTGAGGTTGGTGGAGGGAGTGAATGTTGAAGGTGGGGGTGCGAGTGAATGTTGAAGTTGGTGGAGGGAGTGAGTGCTGAAGTTGGGGGTTAGAGTGAATGTTGAAGGTCGTGGAGGGAGTGAGTGTTGAAGGTGCTGGAGGGAGTGAATGTTGAAGGTGGTGGAGGGAGTGAGTATTGAAGATGGTGGAGGGAGTGAGTGTTAAAGGTTTTGGAGGGAGTGAGTGTTGAAGGTGGTGGAGTGAGTGAGTGTTGAATGTGTTGGAGGGAGTGAATGTTGAAGGTGGTTGAGGGAGTGAATGTTGAAGTTGGGGGAGTGATTGAATGTTGAAGGTGATGGAGGGAGTGAGTGTTGAAGATGGAGGAGGGAGTGAATGTTGAAGGTGGTGGAGGGACCGAGTGTTGAAGGTGGTGGAGGGAATGAGTGTTGAACAGGATGGAGGAGGTGAGTGTTGAAGGTGGTGGAGGGAGTGTGCGTTGATGATGGTGGAGGGAGTGAATGTTGAAGGTGGTGGAGGGAGTGAATATTGACGTTGGTGGAGGGACTGAGTGTTGAAGGTGGTGGAGTGAGTGAGTGTTGAATGTGGTGGAGGGAGTGACTGTTGAAGTTGGTAGAGGGAATCAATGTTGTAGGTGGGGGAGCGAGTGATTGTTGAAGGTGGTGGAGGGAGTGAATGTTGTAGTTGGGAGAGGGAGTGAATTTTGAAAGTGATGGAGGGAGTGAGTGTTGAATGTGCTGGAGGGAGTGAATGTTGATGGTGGTGGAGGGATTGAATGTTGTAGGTGGGAGAGGGAGTGAATTTTGAAAGTGTTGGAGGGAGTGAGTGTTGAATGTGCTGGAGGGAGTGAATGTTGAAGGTGGGGGAGGGCTGAGTGTTGAAGGTGAGGGAGGGAGTGAGTGTTGAACGGGGTGGAGAGGGTGTGTGTTGAAGGTGAGGGAGGGAGTGAATGTTGAATTTGGGAGGAGGGAGTGAGTGTTGAATGTGGTGGAGGGAGTGAGTGTTGAAGTTGTGGGAGGGAGTGAATGTTGAAGATGGAGGAG
Source organism: Isurus oxyrinchus (assembly GCA_026770705.1). Classification (NCBI taxonomy): domain Eukaryota; kingdom Metazoa; phylum Chordata; class Chondrichthyes; order Lamniformes; family Lamnidae; genus Isurus; species Isurus oxyrinchus. The sequence goes on along the minus strand of JANJGN010001425.1, from coordinate 130,614 downwards.
GGAATGAGTGTTGTAGGTGGGTGAGGGAGTGAATGTTGAAGGTGGTGGAGGGAGTGAATGTTGAAGATGGAGGAGGCAGTGAGTGTTGTAGGTGCGGGAGGGAGTGAATGTTGAAGGTGGTGGAGGGAGTGAAGGATGAAGATGGAGGAGGGAGTGAGTGTTGAAGGTAGTGGAGTGAGTGAATGTTGAATGTGGGGGAGGGATTGACTGTTGAAGGTGGTGGAGGGAGTGAATGTTGAAGGTGGTGGATGGAGTGAGTGTTGAAGGTGGTGGAGGGAGTAAGTGTTGAAGTTGGTGGAGGGAGTGAATGTTGAAGGTGATGGACGGAGTGAGTGTTGAAGGTGGAGGAGGATGTGCGTGTTGAAGGTGGTGGAAGGGGTGAGTGTTGAAGGTGGTGGAAGGAGTGAATGTTGAAGGAGGTGGAGGGAGTGAGTGTTGAAGATGTGGGAGGGATTGAATGTTGAAGGTGGTGAAGGGAGTGAGTGTTGAAGATGGAGGAGGGAGTGAATGTTGAAGGTGGGAGAGGGAGTGAGTGTTGAAGGTGGTGGAGGGAGTGAGTGTTGAACGGGATGGAGGAGGTGAGTGTTGAAGGTGGTGGAGGGAGTGAATGTTGAAGGAGGTGGAGGGAGTGAGTGTTGAAGATGTGGGAGGGATTGAATGTTGAAGGTGATGGAGGGAGTGAGTGTTGAAGATGGAGGAGGGAGTGATTGTTGAAGGTGGGAGAGGGAGTGAGTGTTGAAGGTGGTGGAGGGAGTGAGTGTTGAACGGGATGGAGGAGGTGAGTGTTGAAGATGGTGGAGGGAGTAAACTTTGAAGTTGGTGGACGGAGTGAATGTTGAAGGTGGTAGAGGGAGTGAGTGCTGAAGGTGATGCAGGGAGTGAGTGTTGAAGGTGGTGGAGGGAGTGAGTGTTGATGGTGGTTGAGGGAATGAATGTTGAAGGTGGGGGAGATATTGAATTTTGAAGGTGATGGAGGGAGTGAGTGTTGAAGATGGAGGATGGAGTGAATGTTGAAGGTGGTGGAGGGAGTGAGTGTTGAAGGTGGTTTAAGGAGTGAGTGTTGAACGGGATGGAGGAGGTGAGTGTTGAAGGTGGTGCAGGGAGTGAGTGTTGAAGGTGGTAGAGGGAGTGAGTGTTGAACGGGGTGGAGAGGGGGTGTGTTGAAGGTGAGGGAGGGAGTGAATGTTGAACTTGGGTGGAGGGAGTGAGTGTTGAAGGTGGTTGAGGGAGTGAATGTTGAAGTTGGGGGAGGGAGTGAATGTTGAAGATGGAGGAGGGAATGAGTGTTGTAGGTGGGGGAGGGAGTGAATGTTGAAGGTGGTGGGGGGAGTGAATGTTGAAGATGGAGGCGGCAGTGAGTGTTGTAGGTGGGGGAGGGAGTGAATGTTGAAGGTGGTGGAGGGAGTGAAGGATGAAGATGGAGGAGGGAGTGAGTGTTGAAGGAGGTGGGATGAGTACATGTTGAAGCTGGAGGAGAGATTGAACGTTGAAGGTGGTGGAGGCAGTGAGTGTTGACGGTAGTGGAGGGAGTGAGTGTTGAAGGTGATGGAGGGAGTGAATGCTGAAGGTGTTGCAGGGATTGAATGTTGTAGGTTGGGGAGGGTTGAATGTTGAATGTGCTGGAGGGAGTGAGTGTTGAAGGTAATGGAGTGATTGAATGTTGAATGTGGGGGAGGGAGTGAATGTTGAATGTGGGGGAGGGAGTGAATGTTGAATGTGGGGGAGGGAGTGAATGTTGAATGTGTGGGAGGGAGTGAGTGTTGAAAGTTGTGGAGGGAGTGAGTGTTGAAGGTGGAGGAGGATGTGAGTGTTGAAGGTCATGGAGGGGGTGAGTATTGAAGGTGGTGGAGGGAGTGAATGTTGAAGGAGGTGGAGGGAGTGAGTGTTGAAGATGTGGGAGGGATTGAATGCTGAAGGTGTTGGAGGGAGTGAGTGTTGAAGTTGATGGAGGGAGTGAGTGTTGAAGGTGGTGGAGGGTGTGAATATTGAAGGTGGTGGAGGGAGTGAAGGTTGTAGGTGTTGGATGGAGTGAGTGTTGACGATGGTGGAGGGAGTGAGTGTTGAAGGTGGTGGAGCGAGTGAGTGTTGAAGGTGGTGGAGTGAGTGAGTGTTGAAGGTGTTGGAGGGAGTGAATGTTGAAGGTGGTGGAGGGAGTGATTGTTGAAGGTGGTGGAGGGAGTGAAGGATGAAGATGGAGGAGGGAGTGAATGTTGAAGGTGATGGAGGGAGTGAATGCTGAAGGTGTTGCAGGGAGTGAATGTTGTAGGTTGGGGAGGGAATGAATGTTGAATGTGCTGGAGGGAGTGAGTGTTGAAGGTAATGGAGTGATTGAATGTTGAATGTGGGGGAGGGAGTGAATGTTGAATGTGGGGGAGGGAGTGAATGCATGAAGGTGGTGGAGGGAGTGAATGTTGAAGGTGGTGGAGGGAGTGAGTGTTGAAGGAGGTGGGATGAGTACATGTTGAAGGTGGAGGAGAGATTGAACGTTGAAGGTGGTGGAGGCAGTGAGTGTTGACGGTAGTGGAGGGAGTGAGTGTTGAAGGTGATGGAGGGAGTGAATGCTGAAGGTGTTGCAAGGATTGAATGTTGTAGGTTGGGGAGGGAATGAATGTTGAATGTGCTGGAGGGAGTGAGTGTTGAAGGTAGTGGAGTGAGTGAATGTTGAATGTGGGGGAGGGAGTGAATGTTGAATGTGGGGGAGGGAGTGAATGTTGAAGGTGGTGGAGGGAGTGAATGCATGAAGGTGGTGGAGGGTGTGAATGTTGATGGTGGTGGAGGGAGTGAGTGTTGAAGGTGGAGGAGGGAGTGAATGCATGAAGGTGGTGGAGGGAGTGAATGTTGAAGGTGGTGGAGGGAGTGAATGCATGAAGGTGGTGGAGGGAGTGAATGTTGAAGGTGGTGGAGGGAGTGAGTGGTGAAGGTGGAGGAGGGAGTGAATGTTGAAGGTGGTGGACAGAGTGAGTGTTGAAGGTGGAGAAGGGGGTGAGTATTGAAGGTGGTGGAGGAAGTGAATGTTGAAGGAGTTGGAGGGAGTGAGTGTTGAAGATGTGGGAGGGATTGAATGTTGAAGGTGGTGGAGGGAGTGAGTGTTGAAGATGGAGGAGGGAGTGAATGTTGAAGGTGGAGGAGGGAGTGAGTGTTGAAGTTGGTGGAGGGAGTGAGTGTTGAAGATGGTGGAGGGAGTAAATTTTGAAGTTGGTGGACGGAGTGAATGTTGAAGGTGGTGGAGGGGGTCAATGTTGAAGGTGGTAGAGGGAGTGAGTGTGGAAGGTGGTGGAGGGAGTGAATGTTGAAGGTGGGGGAGGGATGAGTGTTCAAGGTGAGGGAGGGAGTGAGTGTTGAAGATGGAGGAGGGAATGAATGTTGAAGGTGGTGGAGGGAGTGAGTGTTGAATGTGGTGGAGGGAGTGAATATTGAAGTTGGTGGAGAGACTGAGTGTTGAATGTAGTGGAGGGAGTGCGTGTTGAAGGTAGTGGAGGGAGTGCATGTTGAAGGTGGTGGACGGAGAGTGTTGAAGGTGATGGAGGGAGTGAGTGTTGAAGGAGGTGGAGGGGGTGAGTATTGAAGGTGGTGGAGGGAGTGAATGTTGAAGGAGGTGGAGGGAGTGAGTGTTGAAGATGGAGGAGGGAGTGAATGTTGAAGCTGGGGGAGGGACTGAATGTTGAAGGTGGTGGAGGGAGTGAGTGTTGAAAGTGGAGGAGGGGGTCAATGTTGAAGGTGGTAGAGGAAGTGAGTGCTGAAGGTGGTGCAGGGAGTGAGTGTTGAAGGTGGTGGAGGGAGTGAGTGTTGAAGGTGGTGGAGGGAGTGAGTGTTGAAGGTGGTGGAGGGAGTGAGTGTTGAAGGTGGTGGAGGGAGTGTGCGTTGAAGATGGTCGAGGGAGTAAATTTTGAAGTTGGTGGACGGAGTGAATGTTGAAGGTGGTAGAGGAAGTGAGTGCTGTAGGTGGTGCAGGGAGTGAGTGTTGAATGTGGTGGAGGGAGTGAGTGTTGAAGGTGGTTGAGGGAGTGAATGTTGTACGTGGGGGAGGGATTGAATGTTGAAGGTGGTGGAGGGAGTGAGTGTTGAAGATGGAGGAGGGAGTGAATGTTGAAGGTGGTGGAGGGAGTGAGTGTTGAAGGTGGTGGAGGGAGTGAATGTTGAAGGTGGTAGAGGGAGTGAGTGTTGTAGGCGGTGGAGGCAGTGAGTGTTGAATGTGGAGGAGGGAGTGAGTGTTGAAGTTGGTGGAGGGAGTGAATATTGACGTTGGTGGAGGGACTGAGTGTTTAAGGTGGCGGAGTGAGTGAGTGTTGATGGTGGTGGAGGGAGTGAATGTTGAAGCTGGTGGAGGGAGTGAATATTGATGTTGGTGGAGTGAGTGAGTGCTGAAGATGGTGGAGGGAGTGAGTGTTGAAGGTGGTGGAGGGAGTGAGTGTTGAAGGTGGTGGAGTGAGTGAGTGTTGAAGGTTTTGGAGGGAGCGAATGTTGAAGGTGGTGGAGGGAGTGATTGTTGTAGGTGGGGGAGGGAGTGACTGTTGAAGTTGGTGGAGGGAGTGAGTGTTGAAGGTGGTGGAGGGAGTGAATGTTGGAGGTGGGAGAGGGTGTTTGTTGAAGGTGAGGGAGGGAGTGAGTGTTGAACAGGGTGGAGAGGGTGTGTGTTGAAGGTGAGGGAGGGAGTGAATGTTGAATTTGGTGGAGGGAGTGAGTGTTGAATGTGGTGGAGGGAGTGAGTGTTGAAGGTGGTGGAGGGAGTGAATGTTGAAGTTGGGGGAGGGAGTGAATGTTGAAGATGGAGGAGGGAATGAGTGTTGTAGGTGGTGGAGGGAGTGAATGTTGAAGGTGGTGGAGGGAGTGAGTGTTGAAGGTGGTGGAGGGAGTGAATGTTGAAGCTGGTGTAGGGAGTGAATGTTGAAGATGGAGGAGGCAGTGAGTGTTGTAGGTGGGGGAGGGAGTGAGTGTTGAAGGTGGTGGAGGGAGTGAAGGATGAAGATGGAGGAGGGAGTGAGTGTTGAAGGAGGTGGGATGAGTACATGTTGAAGGTGGAGGAGGGAGTGAATGCTGAAGGTGTTGCAGGGAGTGAATGTTGTTGGTTGGGGAGGGAATGAATGTTGAATGTGCTGGAGGGAGTGATTGTTGAAGGTAATGGAGTGAGTGAATGTTGAATGTGGGGGAGGGAGTGAATGTTGAAGGTAGTGGAGTGAGTGAATGTTGAATGTGGGGGAGGGAGTGAGTGTTGAAGTTAGTGGAGTGAGTGAATGTTGAATTTGGGGGAGGGAGTGAGTGTTGAAGGTAGTGGAGTGAGTGAATGTTGAATGTGGGGGAGGGATTGACTGTTGAAGGTGGTGGAGGGAGTGAATGTTGAAGGTGGTGGATGGAGTGATTGTTGAAGGTGGTGGAGGGAATGAGTGTTGAAGATGGAGGAGGGAGTGTATGTTGAAGGTGGGAGAGGGAGTGAGTGTTGAAGGTGGTGGAGGGAGTGAGTGTTGAACGGGATGGAGGAGGTGAGTTTTGAAGGTGGTGGAGGGAGTGAATGTTGAAGGAGGTGGAGGGAGTGAGTGTTGAAGATGTGGGAGGGATTGAATGTTGAAGGTGGTGGAGGGAGTGAGTGTTGAAGATGGAGGAGGGAGTGAATGTTGAAGGTTTGAGAGGGAGTGAGTGTTGAAGGTGGTGGAGGGAGTGAGTGTTGAACGGGATGGAGGAGGTGAGTGTTGAAGATGGTGGAGGGAGTAAACTTTGAAGTTGGTGGACGGAGTGAATGTTGAAGGTGGTGGAGGGGGTCAATGTTGAAGGTGGTAGAGGGAGTGAGTGCTGCAGGTGATGCAGGGAGTGAGTGTTGAAGGTGGTGGAGGGAGTGAGTGTTGATGGTGGTTGAGGGAATGAATGTTGAAGGTGGGGGAGAGATTGAATTTTGAAGGTGATGGAGGGAGTGAGTGTTGAAGATGGAGGATGGAGTGAATGTTGAAGGTGGTGGAGGGAGTGAGTGTTGAAGGTGGTGTAAGGAGTGAGTGTTGAACGGGATGGAGGAGGTGAGTGTTGAAGGTGGTGCAGGGAGTGAGTGTTGAAGGTGGTGGAGGGAGTGAGTGTTGAAGGTGGTAGAGGGAGTGAGTGTTGAACGGGGTGGTGGGAGTGAGTGTTGAAGGTGGTTGAGGGAGTGAATGTTGAAGTTGGGGGAGGGAGTGAATGTTGAAGGTGGTGGAGGGAGTGAGTGTTGAAGATGGAGGAGGCAGTGAATGTTGTAGGTGGGGGAGGGAGTGAATGTTGAAGGTGGTGGAGGGAGTGAAGGATGAAGATGGAGGAGGGAGTGAGTGTTGAAGTTGGTGGGAGGAGTACATGTTGAAGGTGGAGGAGGGAGTGAATGTTGAAGGTGGTGGAGGCAGTGAGTGTTGACGGTAGTGGAGGGAGTGAGTGTTGAAGGTGGTGGAGGGAGTGAGTGTTGAACGGGATGGAGGAGGTGAGTGTTGAAGATGGTGGAGGGAGTAAACTTTGAAGTTGGTGGACGGAGTGAATGTTGAAGGTGGTGGAGGGGGTCAATGTTGAAGGTGGTAGAGGGAGTGAGTGCTGCAGGTGATGCAGGGAGTGAGTGTTGAAGGTGGTGGAGGGAGTGAGTGTTGATGGTGGTTGAGGGAATGAATGTTGAAGGTGGGGGAGAGATTGAATTTTGAAGGTGATGGAGGGAGTGAGTGTTGAAGATGGAGGATGGAGTGAATGTTGAAGGTGGTGGAGGGAGTGAGTGTTGAAGGTGGTGTAAGGAGTGAGTGTTGAACGGGATGGAGGAGGTGAGTGTTGAAGGTGGTGCAGGGAGTGAGTGTTGAAGGTGGTGGAGGGAGTGAGTGTTGAAGGTGGTAGAGGGAGTGAGTGTTGAACGGGGTGGAGAGGGTGTGTGTTGAAGGTGAGGGAGGGAGTGAATGTTGAACTTGGGTGGAGGGAGTGAGTGTTGAAGGTGGTTGAGGGAGTGAATGTTGAAGTTGGGGGAGGGAGTGAATGTTGAAGATGGAGGAGGGAATGAGTGTTGTAGGTGGGGGAGGGAGTGAATGTTGAAGATGGAGGAGGGAATGAGTGTTGTAGGTGGGGGAGGGAGTGAATGTTGAAGGTGGTGGAGGGAGTGAATGTTGAAGATCGAGGCGGCAGTGAGTGTTATAGGTGGGGGAGGGAGTGAATGTTGAAGGTGGTGGAGGGAGTGAAGGATGAAGATGGAGGAGGGAGTGAGTGTTGAAGGAGGTGGGATGAGTACATGTTGAAGCTGGAGGAGAGATTGAACGTTGAAGGTGGTGGAGGCAGTGAGTGTTGATGGCAGTGGAGGGAGTGAGTGTTGAAGGTGATGGAGGGAGTGAATGCTGAAGGTGTTGCAGGGATTGAATGTTGTAGGTTGGGGAGGGAATGAATGTTGAATGTGCTGGAGGGAGTGAGTGTTGAAGGTAGTGGAATGAGTGAATGTTGAATGTGGGGGAGGGAGTGAATGTTGAATGTGGGGGAGGGAGTGAGTGTTGAAGGTAGTGGAATGAGTGAATGTTGATTGTGGGGGAGGGAGTGAGTGTTGAATGTGCTGGAGGGAGTGAATGTTGAATGTGGGGGAGGGATTGACTGTTGAAGGTGGTGGAGGGAGTGAGTGTTGAAAGTTGTGGAGGGAGTGAGTGTTGAAGGTGGAGGAGGATGTGAGTGTTGAAGGTCGTGGAGGGGGTGAGTATTGAAGGTGGTGGAGGGAGTGAATGTTGAAGGAGGTGGAGGGAGTGAGTGTTGAAGATGTGGGAGGGATTGAATGTTGAAGGTGTTGGAGGGAGTGAGTGTTGAAGTTGGTGGAGGGAGTGAGTGTTGAAGGTGGTGGAGGGTGTGAATATTGAAGGTGGTGGAGGGAGTGAAGGTTGTAGGTGGTGGATGGAGTGAGTGTTGACAATGGTGGAGGGAGTGAGTGTTGAAGGTGGTGGAGGGAGTGAGTGTTGAAGGTGGTGGAGTGAGTAAGTGTTGAAGGTGTTGGAGGGAGTGAATGTTGAAGGTGGTGGAGGGAGTGATTGTTGTAGGTGGGGGAGGGAGTCAGTGTTGAAGTTGGTGGAGGAAGTGAGTGTTGAAGGTGGGGGAGGGAATGAATGTTGAAGGTGGAGGAGGGAGTGAATGTTGAAGGTGGTGGAGGGATTGAATGTTGTAGTTGGGAGAGGGAGTGAATTTTGAAAGTGATGGAGGGAGTGAGTGTTGAATGTGCTGGAGGGAGTGAATGTTGGAGGTGGGGGAGGGAATGAATGTTGAATGTGCTGGAGGGAGTGAGTGTTGAAGGTAGTGGAGTGATTGAATGTTGAATGTGGGGGAGGGAGTGAATGTTGAAGGTGGTGGAGGGAGTGAGTGTTGAAGGAGGTGGGATGAGTACATGTTGAAGTTGGAGGAGAGATTGAACGTTGAAGGTGGTGGAGGCAGTGAGTGTTGACGGTAGTGGAGGGAGTGAGTGTTGAAGGTGATGGTGGGAGTGAATGCTGAAGGTGTTGCAGGGATTGAATGCTGTAGGTTGGGGAGGGAATGAATGTTGAATGTGCTGGAGGGAGTGAGTGTTGAAGGTAGTGGAGTGAGTGAATGTTGAATGTGGGGGAGGGAGTGAATGTTGAATGTGGGGGAGGGAGTGAATGTTGAAGGTGGTGGAGGGAGTGAATGCATGAAGGTGGTGGAGGGTGTGAATGTTGAAGGTGGTAGAGGGAGTGAGTGTTGAAGGTGGAGGAGGGAGTGAATGCATGAAGGTGGTGGAGGGAGTGAATGTTGAAGGTGGTGGAGGGAGTGAATGCATGAAGGTGGTGGAGGGAGTGAATGTTGAAGGTGATGGAGGGAGTGAGTGGTGACGGTGGAGGAGGGAGTGAATGTTGAATGTGGTGGACAGAGTGAGTGTTGAAGGTGGAGAAGGGGGTGAGTATTGAAGGTGGTGGAGGAAGTGAATGTTGAAGGAGGTGGAGGGAGTGAGTGTTGAAGATGGAGGAGGGAGTGAATGTTGAAGGTGGAGGAGGGAGTGAGTGTTGAATTTGGTGGGGGGAGTGAGTGTTGAAGATGGTGGAGGGAGTAAATTTTGAAGTTGGTGGACGGAGTGAATGTTGAAGGTGGTGGAGGGGGTCAATGTTGAAGGTGGTAGAGGGAGTGAGTGTGAAAGGTGGTGGAGGGAGTGAATGTTGAAGGTGGGGGAGGGATGAGTGTTGAAGGTGAGGGAGGGAGTGAGTGTTGAAGATGGAGGAGGGAATGAATGTTGAAGGTGGTGGAGGGAGTGAGTGTTGAATGTGGTGGAGGGAGTGAATATTGAAGTTGGTGGAGAGACTGAGTGTTGAATGTAGTGGAGGGAGTGCGTGTTGAAGGTAGTGGAGGGAGTGCATGTTGAAGGTGGTGGACGGAGAGTGTTGAAGGTGGTGGAGGGAGTGAGTGTTGAAGGAGGTGGAGGGAGTGAGTGTTGACGGTGTTGGAGGCAGTGAATGTTGAAGGTGGTGGAGAGAGTGAACGTTGAAGGTGGCGGACGGAGTCAATGTTGAGGTTGGTGGAGGGAGTGAATGTTGAAGGTGGGGGTGCGAGTGAATGTTGAAGTTGGTGGAGGGAGTGAGTGCTGAAGTTGGGGGTTAGAGTGAATGTTGAAGGTCGTGGAGGGAGTGAGTGTTGAAGGTGCTGGAGGGAGTGAATGTTGAAGGTGGTGGAGGGAGTGAGTATTGAAGATGGTGGAGGGAGTGAGTGTTAAAGGTTTTGGAGGGAGTGAGTGTTGAAGGTGGTGGAGTGAGTGAGTGTTGAATGTGTTGGAGGGAGTGAATGTTGAAGGTGGTTGAGGGAGTGAATGTTGAAGTTGGGGGAGGGATTGAATGTTGAAGGTGATGGAGGGAGTGAGTGTTGAAGATGGAGGAGGGAGTGAATGTTGAAGGTGGTGGAGGGACTGAGTGTTGAAGGTGGTGGAGGGAATGAGTGTTGAACAGGATGGAGGAGGTGAGTGTTGAAGGTGGTGGAGGGAGTGTGCGTTGATGATGGTGGAGGGAGTGAATTTTGAAGGTGGTGGAGGGTGTGATTGTTGAATGTGGAGGAGGGAGTGAGTGTTGAAGTTGGTGGCGGGACTGAATATTGACGTTGGCGGAGTGAGTGAATGTTGAAGGTGGCGGAGTGAGTGAGTGTTGAAGGTGGTGGAGGGAGTGAATGTTGAAGGTGGTGGAGGGAGTGAATATTGACGTTGGTGGAGGGACTGAGTGTTGAAGGTGGTGGAGTGAGTGAGTGGTGAATGTGGTGGAGGGAGTGACTGTTGAAGTTGGTAGAGGGAATGAATGTTGTAGGTTGGGGAGCGAGTGATTGTTGAAGGTGGTGGAGGGAGTGAATGTTGTAGTTGTGAGAGGGAGTGAATTTTGAAAGTGATGGAGGGAGTGAGTGTTGAATGTGCTGGAGGGAGTGAATGTTGATGGTGGTGGAGGGATTGAATGTTGTAGGTGGGAGAGGGAGTGAATTTTGAAAGTGTTGGAGGGCGTGAGTGTTGAATGTGCTGGAGGGAGTGAATGTTGAAGGTGGGGGAGGGCTGAGTGTTGAAGGTGAGGGAGGGAGTGAGTGTTGAACGGGGTGGAGAGGGTGTGTGTTGAAGGTGAGGGAGGGAGTGAATGTTGAATTTGGGAGGAGGGAGTGAGTGTTGAATGTGGTGGAGGGAGTGAGTGTTGAAGTTGTGGGAGGGAGTGAATGTTGAAGATGGAGGAGGGAATGAGTGTTGTAGGTGGGTGAGGGAGTGAATGTTGAAGGTGGTGGAGGGAGTGAATGTTGAAGATGGAGGAGGCAGTGAGTGTTGTAGGTGGGGGAGGGAGTGAATGTTGAAGGTGTTGGAGGGAGTGAAGGATGAAGATGGAGGAGGGAGTGAGTGTTGATGGAGGTGGGATGAGTACATGTTGGAGGTGGAGGAGGGAGTGAACGTTGAAGGTGGTGGAGGCTGTGAGTGTTGACGGTAGTGGAGGGAGTGAGTGTTGAAGGTGATGGAGGGAGTGAATGCTGAAGGTGTTGCAGGGAGTGAATGTTGTAGGTTGGGGAGGGAATGAATGTGGAATGTGCTGGAGGGAGTGAGTGTTGAATGTAGTGGAGTGAGTGAATGTTGAATGTGGGGGAGGGAGTGAATGTTGAATGTGGGGGAGGGATTGACTGGAAGGTGGTGGAGGGAGTGAATGCATGAAGGTGGTGGAGGGAGTGAATGTTGAAGGTGGTGGAGGGAGTGAGTGTTGAAAGTTGTGGAGGGAGTGAGTGTTGAAGGTGGAGGAGGATGCGACTGTTGAAGGTCGTGGAGGGGGTGAGTATTGAAGGTGGTGGAGGGAGTGAATGTTGAAGGAGGTGGAGGGAGTGAGTGTTGACGATGGTGGAGGGAGTGAGTGTTGAAGGTGGTGGGGGGAGTGAGTGTTGAAGGTGGTGGAGTGAGTGAGTGTTGAAGGTGGTGGAGGGAGTGAATGTTGAAGGTGGTGGAGGGAGTGAGTGTTGAAGTTGGTGGAGGGAGTGAATGTTGAAGGTGGTGGAAGGATTGAATGTTTTAGATGGGAGAGGGAGTGAATTTTGAAAGTGATGGAGGGAGTGACTGTTGAATGTGCTGGAGGGAGTGAATGTTGAAGGTGGGGGAGGGATGAGTGTTGAAGGTGAGGGAGGGTGTGAATGTTGAATTTGGGTGGAGCGAGTGAGTGTTGAATGTGGTGGAGGGAGTGAGTGTTGAAGGTGGTGGAGGGAGTGAATGTTGAAGTTGGGGGAGGGAGTGAATGTTGAAGGTGTTGGAGGGAGTGAATGTTGAAGATGGAGGAGGCAGTGAGTGTTGAAGGTGGTGGAGAGAGTGAACGTTGAAGGTGGCGGACGGAGTCAATGTTGAGGTTGGTGGAGGGAGTGAATGTTGAAGGTGGGGGTGCGAGTGAATGTTGAAGTTGGTGGAGGGAGTGAGTGCTGAAGTTGGGGGTTAGAGTGAATGTTGAAGGTGGTGGAGTGAGTGAGTGTTGAAGGTGCTGGAGGGAGTGAATGTTGAAGGTGGTGGAGGGAGTGAGTATTGAAGATGGTGGAGGGAGTGAGTGTTAAAGGTTTTGGAGGGAGTGAGTGTTGAAGGTGGTGGAGTGAGTGAGTGTTGAATGTGTTGGAGGGAGTGAATGTTGAAGGTGGTTGAGGGAGTGAATGTTGAAGTTGGGGGAGGGATTGAATGTTGAAGGTGATGGAGGGAGTGAGTGTTGAAGATGGAGGAGGGAGTGAATGTTGAACGTGGTGGAGGGACTGAGTGTTGAAGGTGGTGGAGGGAATGAGTGTTGAACAGGATGGAGGAGGTGAGTGTTGAAGGTGGTGGAGGGAGTGTGCGTTGATGATGGTGGAGGGAGTGAATTTTGAAGGTGGTGGAGGGTGTGATTGTTGAATGTGGAGGAGGGAGTGAGTGTTGAAGTTGGTGGCGGGACTGAATATTGACGTTGGCGGAGTGAGTGAGTGTTGAAGGTGGCGGAGTGAGTGAGTGTTGAAGGTGGTGGAGGGAGTGAATGTTGAAGGTGGTGGAGGGAGTGAATATTGACGTTGGTGGAGGGACTGAGTGTTGAAGGTGGTGGAGTGAGTGAGTGTTGAATGTGGTGGAGGGAGTGACTGTTGAAGTTGGTAGAGGGAATGAATGTTGTAGGTTGGGGAGCGAGTGATTGTTGAAGGTGGTGGAGGGAGTGAATGTTGTAGTTGTGAGAGGGAGTGAATTTTGAAAGTGATGGAGGGAGTGAGTGTTGAATGTGCTGGAGGGAGTGAATGTTGATGGTGGTGGAGGGATTGAATGTTGTAGGTGGGAGAGGGAGTGAATTTTGAAAGTGTTGGAGGGAGTGAGTGTTGAATGTGCTGGAGGGAGTGAATGTTGAAGGTGGGGGAGGGCTGAGTGTTGAAGGTGAGGGAGGGAGTGAGTGTTGAACGGGGTGGAGAGGGTGTGTGTTGAAGGTGAGGGAGGGAGTGAATGTTGAATTTGGGAGGAGGGAGTGAGTGTTGAATGTGGTGGAGGGAGTGAGTGTTGAAGTTGTGGGAGGGAGTGAATGTTGAAGATGGAGGAGGGAATGAGTGTTGTAGGTGGGTGAGGGAGTGAATGTTGAAGGTGGTGGAGGGAGTGAATGTTGAAGATGGAGGAGGCAGTGAGTGTTGTAGGTGGGGGAGGGAGTGAATGTTGAAGGTGTTGGAGGGAGTGAAGGATGAAGATGGAGGAGGGAGTGAGTGTTGATGGAGGTGGGATGAGTACATGTTGGAGGTGGAGGAGGGAGTGAACGTTGAAGGTGGTGGAGGCTGTGAGTGTTGACGGTAGTGGAGGGACTGAGTGTTGAAGGTGATGGAGGGAGTGAATGCTGAAGGTGTTGCAGGGAGTGAATGTTGTAGGTTGGGGAGGGAATGAATGTGGAATGTGCTGGAGGGAGTGAGTGTTGAATGTAGTGGAGTGAGTGAATGTTGAATGTGGGGGAGGGAGTGAATGTTGAATGTGGGGGAGGGATTGACTGGAAGGTGGTGGAGGGAGTGAATGCATGAAGGTGGTGGAGGGAGTGAATGTTGAAGGTGGTGGAGGGAGTGAGTGTTGAAAGTTGTGGAGGGAGTGAGTGTTGAAGGTGGAGGAGGATGCGACTGTTGAAGGTCGTGGAGGGGGTGAGTATTGAAGGTGGTGGAGGGAGTGAATGTTGAAGGAGGTGGAGGGAGTGAGTGTTGACGATGGTGGAGGGAGTGAGTGTTGAAGGTGGTGGGGGGAGTGAGTGTTGAAGGTGGTGGAGTGAGTGAGTGTTGAAGGTGGTGGAGGGAGTGAATGTTGAAGGTGGTGGAGGGAGTGAGTGTTGGAGTTGGTGGAGGGAGTGAATGTTGAAGGTGGTGGAAGGATTGAATGTTTTAGATGGGAGAGGGAGTGAATTTTGAAAGTGATGGAGGGAGTGACTGTTGAATGTGCTGGAGGGAGTGAATGTTGAAGGTGGGGGAGGGATGAGTGTTGAAGGTGAGGGAGGGAGTGAATGTTGAATTTGGGTGGAGGGAGTGAGTGTTGAATGTGGTGGAGGGAGTGAGTGTTGAAGGTGGTGGAGGGAGTGAATGTTGAAGTTGGGGGAGGGAGTGAATGTTGAAGGTGTTGGAGGGAGTGAATGTTGAAGATGGAGGAGGCAGTGAGTGTTGTAGGTGGGGGAGGGAGTGAATGTTGAAGGTGGTGGAGGGAGTGAAGGATGAAGATGGAGGAGGGAATGAGTGTTGATGGAGGTGGGATGAGAACATGTTGAAGGTGGAGGAGGGAGTGAATGTTGAAGGTGGTGGAGGCAGTGAGTGTTGACGGTAGTGGACGGAGTGAGTGTTGAAGGTGATGGAGGGAGTGAATGCTGAAGGTGTTGCATGGAGTGAATGTTGTAGGTTGGGGAGGAAATGAATGTTGAATGTGCTGGAGGGAGTGAGTGTTGAAGGTAGTGGAGTGATTGAATGTTGAATGTGGGGGAGGGAGTGAATGCATGAAGGTGGTGGAGGGAGTGAATGTTGAAGGTGGTGGAGGGAGTGAATGTTGAAGGTGGTGGAGGGAGTGAGTGTTGAAGGTGGAGGAGGATGTGAATGTTGAAGGTGGTGGAGGGAGTGAGTGTTGAAGATGGAGGAGGGAGTGAGTGTTGAAGGTGGAGGAGGGAGTGAGTGTTGAAGGTGGTGGAGGGAGTGAGTGTTGAAGATGGTAGAGGGAGTAAATTTTGAAGTTGGTGGACGGAGTGAATGTTGAAGGTGGAGGAGGGAGTGAGTGTTGAAGATGGTGGAGGGAGTGAGTGTGGAAGGTGGTGGAGGGAGTGAATGTTGAAGGTGGGGGAGGGATGAGTGTTGAAGGTGAGGGAGGGAGTGAGTGTTGAAGATGGAGGAGGGTGTGAATGTTGAAGGTGGTGGAGGGAGTGAGTGTTGAATGTGGTGGAGGGAGTGAATATTGAAGTTGGTGGAGGGAGTGAGCGTTGAATGTAGTGGAGGGAGTGCGTGTTGAAGGTGGTAAGGGAGTGCATGTTGAAGGTGGTGGACGGAGATTGTTGAAGGAGGTGGAGGGAGTGAGTGTTGAAGGAGGTGGAGGGAGTGAGTGTTGAAGGAGGTGGAGGGAGTGAGTGTGGAATGTGGTTGTGGGGAATGTTGAAGCTGGTGGAGCGAGTGAACGTTGAAGGTGGCGGACGGAGTCAATGTTGAGGTTGGTGGAAGGAGTGAGTGCTGAAGTTGGGGGTTAGAGTGAATGTTGAAGGTGGTGGAGGGAGTGAGTGTTGAAGGTGGTGGACGGAGTGAGTGTTGTAGGTGGTGGTGGGAGTGAGTGTTGAAGGTGGTGGAGGGAGTGAATGTTGAAGGTGGTGGAGGGAGTGAGTGTTGAAGATCGTGGAGGGAGTGAGTGTTGAAGGTGGTGGAGGGAGTGAGTGTTGAAGGTGGTGGAGTGAGTGAGTGTTGAAGGTGTTGGAGGGAGTGAATGTTGAAGGAGGTTGAGGGAGTGAATGTTGCAGATGGGGGAGGGATTGAATGTTGCAGGTGACGGAGGGAGTCAGTGTTGAAGATGGAGGAGGGAGTGAATGTTGAAGGTGGTGGAGGGAGTGAGTGTTGAAGGTGGTGGAGGGAGTGAGTGTTGAACGGGATGGAGGAGGTGAGTGTTGAAGTTGGTGGAGGGAGTGTGCGTTGAAGATGGTGGAGGGAGTAAATTTTGAAGTTGGTGGAGGGAGTGAATGTTGAAGCTGGTGGAGGGGGTCAATGTTGAAGGTGGTAGAGGGAGTGAGTGCTGAAGGTGGTGCAGGGAGTGAGTGTTGAAGGTGGTGGAGGGAGTGAGTGTTGTAGGTGGTGGAGGGAGTGAGTGTTGAAGGTGGTGGAGGGATTGAACGTTGAAGGTGGTGGAGGGAGTGAGTGTTGAAGGTGGTGGAGGGAGTAAATTTTGAAGGTGGTGGAGGGAGTGATTGTTGAATGTGGAGGAGGGAGTGAGTGTTGAAGTTGGTGGCGGGAGTGAATATTGACGTTGGCGGAGTGAGTGAGTGTTGAAGGTGGTGGAGTGAGTGAGTGTTGAAGGTGGTGGAGGGAGTGAATGTTGAAGGTGGTGGAGGGAGTGAATATTGACGTTGGTGGAGGGACTGAGTGTTGAAGGTGGCGGAGTGAGTGAGTGTTGAAGGTGGTGGAGGGAGTGACTGTTGAAGGTGGTAGAGGGAATGAATGTTGTAGGTGGGGGAGCGAGTGATTGTTGAAGGTGGTGGAGGGATTGAATGTTGTAGTTGGGAGAGGGATTGAATTTTGAAAGTGATGGAGGGAGTGAGTGTTGAAGGTGGGAGAGGGATGAGTGTTGAAGGTGAGGGAGGGAGTGAGTGTTGAACGGGGTGGAGAGGGTGTGTGTTGAAGGTGAGGGAGGGAGTGAATGTTGAATTTGGGTGGAGGGAGTGAGTGTTGAATGTGGTGGAGGGAGTGAGTGCTGAAGGTGGTGGAGGGAGTGAATGTTGAAGTTGGGGGAGGGAGTGAATGTTGAAGATGGAGGAGGGAATGTGTGTTGTAGGTGGGTGAGGGAGTGAATGTTGAAGGTGGGGGAGGAAGTGAATGTTGAAGGTGGTGGAGGGAGTGAGTGTTGAAGGTGGTGGAGGGAGTGAGTGTTGAAGGTGGTGGAGGGAGTGAGTGTTGAAGGTGGTGGAGGGTGTGAATATTGAAGGTGGTGGAGTGAGTGAGTGCTGAAGTTGGTGGAGGGAGTGAGTGTTGTAGGTGGTGGTGGGAGTGAGTGTTGAAGGTGCTGGAGGGAGTGAGTGTTGAAGGTGGTGGAGTGAGTGAGTGTTGAAGGTGTTGGAGGGAGTGAATGTTGAATGTGGTGGAGGGAGTGATTGTTGTAGGTGGGGGAGGGAGTGACTGTTGAAGTTGGTGGAGGGAGTGAGTGTTGAAGGTGGTGGAGGGATTGAATGTTGTAGGTGGGAGAGGGAGTGAATTTTGAAAGTGATGGAGGGAGTGAGTGTTGAATGTGCTGGAGGGAGTGAATGTTGGAGGTGGGGGAGGGATGAGTTTTGAAGGTGAGAGAGGGAGTGAGAGTTGAACTGGGTGGAGAGGGTGTGTGTTGAAGGTGAGGGAGGGAGTGAATGTTGAATTTGGGTGGGGGGAGTGAGTGTTGAATGTGGTGGAGGGAGTGAATTTTGAAGTTCGGGTAGGGAGTGCATGTTGAAGATGGAGGAGGCAGTGAGTGTTGTAGGTGGGGGAGGGAGTGAATGTTGAAGGTGGTGGAGGGAGTGAAGGATGAAGATGGAGGAGGGAGTGAGTGTTGAAGGAGGTGGGAGGATTACATGTTGAAGGTGGAGGAGGGAGTGAATGTTGAAGGTGGTGGAGGCAGTGAGTGTTGATGGCAGTGGAGGGAGTGAGTGTTGAAGGTGATGGAGGTAGTGAATGTTGAAGGTGTTGCGGGGAGTGAATGTTGTAGGTTGGGGAGGGAATGAATGTTGAATGTGCTGGAGGGAGTGAGTGTTGAAGGTAGTGGAGTGAGTGAATGTTGAATGTGGGGGAGGGAGTGAATGTTGAATGTGGGGGAGGGATTGACTGTTGAAGGTGGTGGAGGGAGTGAATGCCTGAAGGTTGTGGAGGGAGTGAATGTTCATGGTGGTGGAGGGAGTAAGTGTTGAAGTTGGTGGAGGGAGTGAATGTTGAAGGTGGTGGAGGGAGTGAATGTTGAAGATGGAGGAGGCAGTGAGTGTTGTAGGTGGGGGAGGGAGTGAATGTTGAAGGTGGTGGAGGGAGTGAAGGATGAAGATGGAGGAGGGAGTGAGTGTTGAAGGAGGTGGGAGGATTACATGTTGAAGGTGCAGGAGGGAGTGAATGTTGAAGGTGGTGGAGGCTGTGAGTGTTGACGGTAGTGGAGGGAGTGTGTGTTGAAGGTGATGGAGGGAGTGAATGCTGAAGGTGTTGCAGGGAGTGAATGTTGTAGGTTGGGGAGGGAATGAATGTTGAATGTGCAGGAGGGAGGGAGTGTTGAATGTAGTGGAGTGAGTGAATGTTGAATGTGGGGGAGGGAGTGAATGTTGAATGTGGGGGAGGGATTGACTGTTGAAGGTGGTGGAGGGAGTGAATGCATGAAGGTGGTGGAGGGAGTGAATGTTGAAGGTGGTGGAGGGAGTGAGTGTTGAAAGTTGTGGAGGGAGTGAGTGTTGAAGGTGGAGGAGGATGCGACTGTTGAAGGTCGTGGAGGGGGTGAGTATTGAAGGTGGTGGAGGGAGTGAATGTTGAAGGAGGTGGAGGGAGTGAGTGTTGACGATGGTGGAGGGAGTGAGTGTTGAAGGTGGTGGGGGGAGTGAGTGTTGAAGATGGTGGAGTGAGTGAGTGTTGAAGGTGGTGGAGGGAGTGAATGTTGAATGTGGTGGAAGGATTGAATGTTTTAGATGGGAGAGGGAGTGAATTTTGAAAGTGATGGAGGGAGTGACTGTTGAATGTGCTGGAGGGAGTGAATGTTGAAGGTGGGGGAGGGATGAGTGTTGAAGGTGAGGGAGGGAGTGAATGTTGAATTTGGGTGGAGGGAGTGAGTGTTGAATGTGGTGGAGGGAGTGAGTGTTGAAGGTGGTGGAGGCAGTGAATGTTGAAGTTGGGGGAGGGAGTGAATGTTGAAGGTGTTGGAGGGAGTGAATGTTGAAGATGGAGGAGGCAGTGAGTGTTGTAGGTGGGGGAGGGAGTGAATGTTGAAGGTGGTGGAGGGAGTGAAGGATGAAGATGGAGGAGGGAATGAGTGTTGATGGAGGTGGGATGAGAACATGTTGAAGGTGGAGGAGGGAGTGAATGTTGAAGGTGGTGGAGGCAGTGAGTGTTGACGGTAGTGGACGGAGTGAGTGTTGAAGGTGATGGAGGGAGTGAATGCTGAAGGTGTTGCAGGGAGTGAATGTTGTAGGTTGGGGAGGGAATGAATGTTGAATGTGCTGGAGGGAGTGAGTGTTGAAGGTAGTGGAGTGATTGAATGTTGAATGTGGGGGAGGGAGTGAATGCATGAAGGTGGTGGAGGGAGTGAATGTTGAAGGTGGTGGAGGGAGTGAATGTTGAAGGTGGTGGAGGGAGTGAGTGTTGAAGGTGGAGGAGGATGTGAATGTTGAAGGTGGTGGAGGGAGTGAGTGTTGAAGATGGAGGAGGGAGTGAGTGTTGAAGGTGGAGGAGGGAGTGAGTGTTGAAGGTGGTGGAGGGAGTGAGTGTTGAAGATGGTAGAGGGAGTAAATTTTGAAGTTGGTGGACGGAGTGAATGTTGAAGGTGGAGGAGGGAGTGAGTGTTGAAGATGGTGGAGGGAGTGAGTGTGGAAGGTGGTGGAGGGAGTGAATGTTGAAGGTGGGGGAGGGATGAGTGTTGAAGGTGAGGGAGGGAGTGAGTGTTGAAGATGGAGGAGGGTGTGAATGTTGAAGGTGGTGGAGGGAGTGAGTGTTGAATGTGGTGGAGGGAGTGAATATTGAAGTTGGTGGAGGGAGTGAGTGTTGAATGTAGTGGAGGGAGTGCGTGTTGAAGGTGGTAAGGGAGTGCATGTTGAAGGTGGTGGACGGAGATTGTTGAAGGAGGTGGAGGGAGTGAGTGTTGAAGGAGGTGGAGGGAGTGAGTGTTGAAGGAGGTGGAGGGAGTGAGTGTTGAATGTGGTTGTGGGGAATGTTGAAGCTGGTGGAGCGAGTGAACGTTGAAGGTGGCGGACGGAGTCAATGTTGAGGTTGGTGGAAGGAGTGAGTGCTGAAGTTGGGGGTTAGAGTGAATGTTGAAGGTGGTGGAGGGAGTGAGTGTTGAAGGTGGTGGACGGAGTGAGTGTTGTAGGTGGTGGTGGGAGTGAGTGTTGAAGGTGGTGGAGGGAGTGAATGTTGAAGGTGGTGGAGGGAGTGAGTGTTGAAGATCGTGGAGGGAGTGAATGTTGAAGGTGGTGGAGGGAGTGAGTGTTGAAGGTGGTGGAGTGAGTGAGTGTTGAAGGTGTTGGAGGGAGTGAATGTTGAAGGAGGTTGAGGGAGTGAATGTTGCAGATGGGGGAGGGATTGAATGTTGCAGGTGATGGAGGGAGTGAGTGTTGAAGATGGAGGAGGGAGTGAATGTTGAAGGTGGTGGAGGGAGTGAGTGTTGAAGGTGTTGGAGGGAGTGAGTGTTGAACGGGATGGAGGAGGTGAGTGTTGTAGTTGGTGGAGGGAGTGTGCGTTGAAGATGGTGGAGGGAGTAAATTTTGAAGTTGGTGGAGGGAGTGAATGTTGAAGCTGGTGGAGGGGGTCAATGTTGAAGGTGGTAGAGGGAGTGAGTGCTGAAGGTGGTGCAGGGAGTGAGTGTTGAAGGTGGTGGAGGGATTGAATGTTGAAGGTGGTGGAGGGAGTGAGTGTTGAAGGTGGTGGAGGGAGTGAATTTTGAAGGTGGTGGAGGGAGTGATTGTTGAATGTGGAGGAGGGAGTGAGTGTTGAAGTTGGTGGCGGGAGTGAATATTGACGTTGGCGGAGAGAGTGAGTGTTGAAGATGGTGGAGTGAGTGAGTGTTGAAGGTGGTGGAGGGAGTGAATGTTGAAGGTGGTGGAGGGAGTGAATATTGACGTTGGTGGAGGGACTGAGTGCTGAAGGTGGCGGAGTGAGTGAGTGTTGAAGGTGGTGGAGGGAGTGACTGTTGAAGGTGGTGGAGGGAATGAATGTTGTAGGTGGGGGAGCGAGTGATTGTTGAAGTTGGTGGAGGGATTGAATGTTGTAGTTGGGAGAGGGATTGAATTTTGAAAGTGATGGAGGGAGTGAGTGTTGAAGGTGGGAGAGGGATGAGTGTTGAAGGTGAGGGAGGGAGTGAGTGTTGAACGGGGTGGAGAGGGTGTGTGTTGAAGGTGAGGGAGGGAGTGAATGTTGAATTTGGGTGGAGGGAGTGAGTGTTGAATGTGGTGGAGGGAGTGAGTGCTGAAGGTGGTGGAGGGAGTGAATGTTGAAGTTGGGGGAGGGAGTGAATGTTGAAGATGGAGGAGGGAATGTGTGTTGTAGGTGGGTGAGGGAGTGAATGTTGAAGGTGGGGGAGGAAGTGAATGTTGAAGGTGGGGGAGAGAAAGAATGTAGAAGGTCGTGGAGGGAGTGAGTGTTGAAGGTGGTGGAGGGAGTGAGTGTTGAAGGTGGTGGAGGGAGTGAGTGTTGAAGGTGGTGGAGGGAGTGAGTGTTGAAGGTGGTGGAGGGAGTGAGTGTTGAAGGTGGTGGAGGGAGTGAGTGTTGAAGGTGGTGGAGCGTGTGAATATTGAAGGTGGTGGAGTGAGTGAGTGCTGAAGGTGGTGGAGTGAGTGAGTGTTGTAGGTGGTGGTGGGAGTGAGTGTTGAAGGTGCTGGAGGGAGTGAGTGTTGAAGGTGGTGGAGTGAGTGAGTGTTGAAGGTGTTGGAGGGAGTGAATGTTGAATGTGGTGGAGGGAGTGATTGTTGTAGGTGGGGGAGGGAGTGACTGTTGAAGTTGGTGGAGGGAGTGAGTGTTGAAGGTGGGGGAGGGAATGAATGTTGATGGTGGAGGAGGGAGTGAATGTTGAAGGTGGTGGAGGGATTGAAATTTGTAGGTGGGAGAGGGAGTGAATTTTGAAAGTGATGGAGGGAGTGAGTGTTGAATGTGCTGGAGGGAGTGAATGTTGGAGGTGGGGGAGGGATGAGTGTTGAAGGTGAGGGAGGGAGTGAGAGTTGAACTGGGTGGAGAGGGTGTGTGTTGAAGGTGAGGGAGGGAGTGAATGTTGAATTTGGGTGGGGGGAGTGAGTGTTGAATGTGGTGGAGGGAGTGAATTTTGAAGTTGGGGTAGGGAGTGCATGTTGAAGATGGAGGAGGCAGTGAGTGTTGTAGGTGGGGGAGGGAGTGAATGTTGAAGGTGGTGGAGGGAGTGAAGGATGAAGATGGAGGAGGGAGGGAGTGTTGAAGGAGGTGGGAGGATTACATGTTGAAGGTGGAGGAGGGGAGTGAATGTTGAAGGTGGTGGAGGCAGTGAGTGTTGATGGCAGTGGAGGGAGTGAGTGTTGAAGGTGATGGAGGCAGTGAATGTTGAAGGTGTTGCAGGGAGTGAATGTTGTAGGTTGGGGAGGGAATGAATGTTGAATGTGCTGGAGGGAGTGAGTGTTGAAGGTAGTGGAGTGAGTGAATGTTGAATGTGGGGGAGGGAGTGAATGTTGAATGTGGGGGAGGGATTGACTGTTGAAGGTGGTGGAGGGAGTGAATGCATGAAGGTTGTGGAGGGAGTGAATGTTCATGGTGGTGGAGGGAGTAAGTGTTGAAGTTGGTGGAGGGAGTGAATGTTGAAGGTGGTGGAGGGAGTGAGTGTTGAAGGTGGTGGAGGGGGTGAGTATTGAAGGTGGTGGAGGGAGTGAATGTTGAAGGAGGTGGAGGATGTGAGTGTTGAAGATGGAGGAGGGAGTGAATGTTGAAGGTGGGGGAGGGACTGAATGTTGAAGGTGGTGGAGGGAGTGAGTGTTGAAAGTGCAGGAGGGCGTCAATGTTGAAGGTGGTAGAGGAAGTGAGTGCTGAAGGTGCTGCAGGGAGTGAGTGTTAAAGGTGGTGGAGGGAGTGAGTGTTGAAGGTGGTGGAGGGAGTGAGTGTTGAAGGTGGTGGAGGGAGTGTGCGTTGAAGATGGTGGAGGGAGTAAATTTTGAAGTTGGTGGACGGAGTGAATGTTGAAGGTGGTGGAGGAAGTGAGTGCTGAAGGTGGTGCAGGGAGTGAGTGTTGAAGGTGGTTGGAGGGAGTGAGTGTTGAAGGTGGTTGAGGGAGTGAATGTTATATGTGGGGGAGGGATTGAATGTTGAAGGTGGTAGAGGGAGTGAGTGCTGAAGGAGGTGCAGGGAGTGAGTGTTGTAGGTTGGGGAGGGAATGAATGTTGAATGTGCTGGAGGGAGTGAATGTTGAAGGTAGTGGAGTGAGTGAATGTTGAATGTGGGGGGAGGGAGTGAATGTTGAATGTGGGGGAGGGATTGACTGTTGAAGGTGGTGGAGGGAGTGAATGCATGAATGTTGTGGAGGGAGTGAATGTTCATGGTGGTGGAGGGAGTGAGTGTTGAAGGTGGTGGAGGGGGTGAGTATTGAAGGTGGTTGAGGGAGTGAATGTTGAAGGTGGTAGAGGAAGTGAGTGTTGAAGGTGGTGGAGGGAGTGAGTGTTGAAGGTGGTTGAGGGAGTGAATGTTGTACGTGGGGGAGGGATTGAATGTTGAAGGTGGTGGAGGGAGTGAGTGTTGAAGATGGAGGAGGGAGTGAATGTTGAAGGTGGTGGAGGGAGTGAGTGTTGAAGGTGGTTGAGGGAGTGAATGTTGAAGGTGGTAGAGGGAGTGAGTGTTGTAGGCGGTGGAGGCAGTGAGTGTTGAATGTGGAGTAGGGAGTGAGTGTTGAAGTTGGTGGAGGCAGTGAATATTGACGTTGGTGGAGGGACTGAGTGTTGAAGGTGGCGGAGTGAGTGAGTGTTGATGGTGGTGGAGGGAGTGAATGTTGAAGGTGGTGGAGGGAGTGAATATTGATGTTGGTGGAGTGAGTGAGTGCTGAAGATGGTGGAGGGAGTGAGTGTTGAAGGTGGTGGAGGGAGTGAGTGTTGAAGGTGGTGGAGTGAGTGAGTGTTGAAGGTGTTGGAGGGAGTGAATGCTGAAGGTGGTGGAGGGAGTGATTGTTGAAGGTGGTGGAGGGAGTGAATGTTGAAGCTGGTGTAGGGAGTGAATGTTGAAGATGGAGGAGGCAGTGAGTGTTGTAGGTGGGGGAGGGAGTGAATGTTGAAGGTGGTGGAGGGAGTGAAGGATGAAGATGGAGGAGGGAGTGAGTGTTGAAGGAGGTGGGATGAGTACATGTTGAAGGTCGAGGAGGGAGTGAATGCTGAAGGTGTTGCAGGGAGTGAATATTGTTGGTTGGGGAGGGAATGAATGTTCAATGTGCTGGAGGGAGTGAGTGTTGAAGGTAGTGGTTTGAGTGAATGTTGAATGTGGGGGAGGGAGTGAATGTAGAATGTGGGGGAGGGATTGACTGTTGAAGGTGGTGGAGGGAGTGAATGCATGAATGTTGTGGAGGGAGTGAATGTTCATGGTGGTGGAGGGAGTGAGTGTTGAAGGTGGTGGAGGGGGTGAGTATTGAAGGTGGTGGAGGGAGTGAATGTTGAAGGAGGTGGAGGGAGTGAGTGTTGAAGATGGAGGAGGGAGTGAATGTTGAAGCTGGGGGAGGGACTGAATGTTGAAGGTGGTGGAGGGAGTGAGTGTTGAAAGTGGAGGAGGGGGTCAATGTTGAAGGTGGTAGAGGAAGTGAGTGCTGAAGGTGGTGCAGGGAGTGAGTGTTGAAGGTGGTGGAGGGAGTGAGTGTTGAAGGTGGTGGAGGGAGTGTGTGTTGAAGGTGGTGGAGGGAGTGAGTGTTGAAGGTGGTGGAGGGAGTGTGCGTTGAAGATGGTGGATGGAGTAAATTTTGAAGTTGGTGGACGGATTGGATGTTGAAGGTGGTAGAGGAAGTGTGTGCTGAAGGTGGTGCAGGGAGTGAGTGTTGAAGGTGGTGGAGGGAGTGAGTGTTGAAGGTGGTTGAGGGAGTGAATGTTGTACGTGGGGGAGGGATTGAATGTTGAAGGTGGTGGAGGGAGTGAGTGTTGAAGATGGAGGAGGGAGTGAATGTTGAAGGTGGTGGAGGGAGTGAGTGTTGAAGGTGGTTGAGGGAGTGAATGTTGAAGGTGGTAGAGGGAGTGAGTGTTGTAGGCGGTGGAGGCAGTGAGTGTTGAATGTGGAGTAGGGAGTGAGTGTTGAAGTTGGTGGAGGCAGTGAATATTGACGTTGGTGGAGGGACTGAGTGTTGAAGGTGGCGGAGTGAGTGAGTGTTGATGGTGGTGGAGGGAGTGAATGTTGAAGGTGGTGGAGGGAGTGAATATTGATGTTGGTGGAGTGAGTGAGTGCTGAAGATGGTGGAGGGAGTGAGTGTTGAAGGTGGTGGAGTGAGTGAGTGTTGAAGGTGGTGGAGTGAGTGAGTGTTGAAGGTGTTGGAGGGAGTGAATGTTGAAGGTGGTGGAGGGGAGTGATTGTTGAAGGTGGTGGAGGGAGTGAATGTTGAAGCTGGTGTAGGGAGTGAATGTTGAAGATGGAGGAGGCAATGAGTGTTGTAGGTGGGGGAGGGAGTGAATGTTGAAGGTGGTGGAGGGAGTGAAGGATGAAGATGGAGGAGGGAGTGAGTGTTGAAGGAGGTGGGATGAAGGTCGAGGAGGGAGTGAATGCTGAAGGTGTTGCAGGGAGTGAATGTTGAAGGTCGTGGAGGGAGTGTGTGTTGAAGGTGGTGGAGGGAGTGAGTGTTGAAGGTGTTGCAGGGAGTGTGCGTTGAAGATGGTGGATGGAGTAAATTTTGAAGTTGGTGGACGGATTGGATGTTGAAGGTGGTAGAGGAAGTGTGTGCTGAAGGTGGTGCAGGGAGTGAGTGTTGAAGGTGGTGGAGGGAGTGAGTGTTGAAGGTGGTTGAGGGAGAGAATGTTGTACGTGGGGGAGGGATTGAATGTTGAAGGTGGTGGAGGGAGTGAGTGTTGAAGATGGAGGAGGGAGTGAATGTTGAAGGTGGTGTAGGGAGTGAGTGTTGAAGGTGGTTGAGGGAGTGAATGTTGAAGGTGGTAGAGGGAGTGAATGTTGTAGGCGGTGGAGGCAGTGAGTGTTGAATGTGGAGTAGGGAGTGAGTGTTGAAGTTGGTGGAGGCAGTGAATATTGACGTTGGTGGAGGGACTGAGTGTTGAAGGTGGCGGAGTGAGTGAGTGTTGATGGTGGTGGAGGGAGTGAATGTTGAAGGTGGTGGAGGGAGTGAATATTGATGTTGGTGGAGTGAGTGAGTGCTGAAGATGGTGGAGGGAGTGAGTGTTGAAGGTGGTGGAGTGAGTGAGTGTTGAAGGTGGTGGAGTGAGTGAGTGTTGAAGGAGTTGGAGGGAGTGAATGTTGAAGGTGGTGGAGGGAGTGATTGTTGAAGGTGGTGGAGGGAGTGAATGTTGAAGCTGGTGTAGGGAGTGAATGTTGAAGATGGAGGAGGCAGTGAGTGTTGTAGGTGGGGGAGGGTGTGAATGTTGAAGGTGGTGGAGGGAGTGAAGGATGAAGATGGAGGAGGGAGTGAGTGTTGAAGGAGGTGGGATGAGTACATGTTGAAGGTCGAGGAGGGAGTGAATGCTGAAGGTGTTGCAGGGAGTGAATGTTGTTGGTTGGGGAGGGAATGAATGTTGAATGTGCTGGAGGGAGTGAGTGTTGAAGGTAGTGGAGTGAGTGAATGCTGAATGTGGGGGAGGGAGTGAGTGTTGAAGGTAGTGGAGTGAGTGAATGTTGAATGTGGGGGAGGGAGTGAATGTTGAATGTGGGGGAGGGATTGACTGTTGAAGGTGGTGGAGGGAGTGAATGCATGAATGTTGTGGAGGGAGTGAATGTTCATGGTGGTGGAGGGAGTGAGTGTTGAAGGTGGTGGAGGGGGTGAGTATTGAAGGTGGTGGAGGGAGTGAATGTTGAAGGAGGTGGAGGGAGTGAGTGTTGAAGATGGAGGAGGGAGTGAATGTTGAAGCTGGGGGAGGGACTGAATGTTGAAGGTGGTGGAGGGAGTGAGTGTTGAAAGTGGAGGAGGGGGTCAATGTTGAAGGTGGTAGAGGAAGTGAGTGCTGAAGGTGGTGCAGGGAGTGAGTGTTGAAGGTGGTGGAGGGAGTGAGTGTTGAAGGTGGTGGAGGGAGTGTGTGTTGAAGGTGGTGGAGGGAGTGAGTGTTGAAGGTGGTGGAGGGAGTGTGCGTTGAAGATGGTGGATGGAGTAAATTTTGAAGTTGGTGGACGGATTGGATGTTGAAGGTGGTAGAGGAAGTGTGTGCTGAAGGTGGTGCAGGGAGTGAGTGTTGAAGGTGGTGGAGGGAGTGAGTGTTGAAGGTGGTTGAGGGAGTGAATGTTGTACGTGGGGGAGGGATTGAATGTTGAAGGTGGTGGAGGGAGTGAGTGTTGAAGATGGAGGAGGGAGTGAATGTTGAAGGTGGTGGAGGGAGTGAATATTGATGTTGGTGGAGTGAGTGAGTGCTGAAGATGGTGGAGGGAGTGAGTGTTGAAGGTGGTGGAGTGAGTGAGTGTTGAAGGTGGTGGAGTGAGTGAGTGTTGAAGGAGTTGGAGGGAGTGAATGTTGAAGGTGGTGGAGGGAGTGATTGTTGAAGGTGGTGGAGGGAGTGAATGTTGAAGCTGGTGTAGGGAGTGAATGTTGAAGATGGAGGAGGCAGTGAGTGTTGTAGGTGGGGGAGGGTGTGAATGTTGAAGGTGGTGGAGGGAGTGAAGGATGAAGATGGAGGAGGGAGTGAGTGTTGAAGGAGGTGGGATGAGTACATGTTGAAGGTCGAGGAGGGAGTGAATGCTGAAGGTGTTGCAGGGAGTGAATGTTGTTGGTTGGGGAGGGAATGAATGTTGAATGTGCTGGAGGGAGTGAGTGTTGAAGGTAGTGGAGTGAGTGAATGCTGAATGTGGGGGAGGGAGTGAGTGTTGAAGGTAGTGGAGTGAGTGAATGTTGAATGTGGGGGAGGGAGTGAATGTTGAATGTGGGGGAGGGATTGACTGTTGAAGGTGGTGGAGGGAGTGAATGCATGAATGTTGTGGAGGGAGTGAATGTTCATGGTGGTGGAGGGAGTGAGTGTTGAAGGTGGTGGAGGGGGGTGAGTATTGAAGGTGGTGGAGGGAGTGAATGTTGAAGGAGGTGGAGGGAGTGAGTGTTGAAGATGGAGGAGGGAGTGAATGTTGAAGCTGGGGGAGGGACTGAATGTTGAAGGTGGTGGAGGGAGTGAGTGTTGAAAGTGGAGGAGGGGGTCAATGTTGAAGGTGGTAGAGGAAGTGAGTGCTGAAGGTGGTGCAGGGAGTGAGTGTTGAAGGTGGTGGAGGGAGTGAGTGTTGAAGGTGGTGGAGGGAGTGTGTGTTGAAGGTGGTGGAGGGAGTGAGTGTTGAAGGTGGTGGAGGGAGTGTGCGTTGAAGATGGTGGATGGAGTAAATTTTGAAGTTGGTGGACGGATTGGATGTTGAAGGTGGTAGAGGAAGTGTGTGCTGAAGGTGGTGCAGGGAGTGAGTGTTGAAGGTGGTGGAGGGAGTGAGTGTTGAAGGTGGTTGAGGGAGTGAATGTTGTACGTGGGGGAGGGATTGAATGTTGAAGGTGGTGGAGGGAGTGAGTGTTGAAGATGGAGGAGGGAGTGAATGTTGAAGGTGGTGGAGGGAGTGAGTGTTGAAGGTGGTTGAGGGTGTGAATGTTGAATGTGGTAGAGGGAGTGAGTGTTGTAGGCGGTGGAGGCAGTGAGTGTTGAATGTGGAGTAGGGAGTGAGTGTTGAAGTTGGTGGAGGCAGTGAATATTGACGTTGGTGGAGGGACTGAGTGTTGAAGGTGGCGGAGTGAGTGAGTGTTGATGGTGGTGGAGGGAGTGAATGTTGAAGGTGGTGGAGGGAGAGAATATTGATGTTGGTGGAGTGAGTGAGTGCTGAAGATGGTGGAGGGAGTGAGTGTTGAAGGTAGTGGTTTGAGTGAATGTTGAATGTGGGGGAGGGAGTGAGTGTTGAAGGTAGTGGAGTGAGTGAATGTTGAATGTGGGGGAGGGAGTGAGTGTTGAAGGTAGTGGAGTGAGTGAATGTTGAATGTGGGGGAGGGATTGACTGTTGAAGGTGGTGGATGGAGTGAGTGTTGAAGGTTGTGGAGGGAGTGAATGTTGAAGGTGGTGGAGGGAGTAAGTGTTGAAGTTGGTGGAGGGAGTGAATGCTGAAGGTGGTGGACGGGGTGAGTGTTCAAGGTGGAGGAGGATGTGCGTGTTGAAGGGGGTGGAAGGGGTGAGTGTTGAAGGTGGTGGAAGGAGTGAATGTTGAAGGAGGTGGAGGGAGTGAGTGTTGAAGATGTGGGAGGGATTGAATGTTGAAGGTGGTGGAGGGAGTGAGTGTTGAAGATGGAGGAGGGAGTGAATGTTGAAGGTGGGAGAGGGAGTGAGTGTTGAAGGTGGTGGAGGGAGTGAGTGTTGAACGGGATGGAGGAGGTGAGTGTTGAAGGTGGTGGAGGGAGTGAATGTTAAAGGAGGTGGAGGGAGTGAGTGTTGAAGATGTGGGAGGGATTGAATGTTGAAGGTGGTGGAGGGAGTGATTATTGAAGATGGAGGAGGGAGTGAATGTTGAAGGTGGGAGAGGGAGTGAGTGTTGAAGGTGGTGGAGGGAGTGAGTGTTGAACGGGATGGAGGAGGTGAGTGTTGAAGATGGTGGAGGGAGTAAACTTTGAAGTTGGTGGACGGAGTGAATGTTGAAGGTGGTGGAGGGGGTCAATGTTGAAGGTGGTAGAGGGAGTGAGTGCTGCAGGTGATGCAGGGAGTGAGTGTTGAAGGTGGTGGAGGGAGTGAGTGTTGATGGTGGTTGAGGGAATGAATGTTGAAGGTGGGGGAGAGATTGAATTTTGAAGGTGATGGAGGGAGTGAGTGTTGAAGATGGAGGATGGAGTGAATGTTGAAGGTGGTGGAGGGAGTGAGTGTTGAAGGTGGTGTAAGGAGTGAGTGTTGAACGGGATGGAGGAGGTGAGTGTTGAAGGTGGTGCAGGGAGTGAGTGTTGAAGGTGGTGGAGGGAGTGAGTGTTGAAGGTGGTAGAGGGAGTGAGTGTTGAACGGGGTGGTGGGAGTGAGTGTTGAAGGTGGTTGAGGGAGTGAATGTTGAAGTTGGGGGAGGGAGTGAATGTTGAAGGTGGTGGAGGGAGTGAGTGTTGAAGATGGAGGAGGCAGTGAATGTTGTAGGTGGGGGAGGGAGTGAATGTTGAAGGTGGTGGAGGGAGTGAAGGATGAAGATGGAGGAGGGAGTGAGTGTTGAAGTTGGTGGGAGGAGTACATGTTGAAGGTGGAGGAGGGAGTGAATGTTGAAGGTGGTGGAGGCAGTGAGTGTTGACGGTAGTGGAGGGAGTGAGTGTTGAAGGTGATGGAGGGAGTGAATGCTGAAGGTTTTGCAGGGATTGAATGTTGTAGGTTGGGGAGGGAATGAATGTTGAATGTGCTGGAGGGAGTGAGTGTTGAAGGTAGTGGAATGAGTGAATGTTGAATGTGGGGGAGGGAGTGAATGTTGAAGGTGGTGGAGGGAGTGAAGGATGAAGATGGAGGAGGGAGTGAGTGTTGAAGGTGGTGGGAGGAGTACATGTTGAAGGTGGAGGAGGGAGTGAATGTTGAAGGTGGTGGAGGCAGTGAGTGTTGACGGTAGTGGAGGGAGTGAGTGTTGAAGGTGATGGAGGGAGTGAATGCTGAAGGTGTTGCAGGGATTGAATGTTGTAGGTTGGGGAGGGAATGAATGTTGAATGTGCTGGAGGGAGTGAGTGTTGAAGGTAGTGGAATGAGTGAATGTTGAATGTGGGGGAGGGAGTGAATGTTGAAGGTGGTGGAGGGAGTGAGTGTTGAAGGTAGTGGAATGAGTGAATGTTGAATGTGTGGGAGGGATTGACTGTTGAAGGTGGTGGAGGGAGTGAGTGTTGAAAGTTGTGGAGGGAGTGAGTGTTGAAGGTGGAGGAGGATGTGAGTGTTGAAGGTCGTGGAGGGGGTGAGTATTGAAGGTGGTGGAGGGAGTGAATGTTGAAGGAGGTGGAGGGAGTGAGTGTTGAAGATGTGGGAGGGATTGAATGTTGAAGGTGGTGGAGTGAGTGAGTGTTGAAGGTGTTGGAGGGAGTGAATGTTGAAGGTGGTGGAGGGAGTGATTGTTGTAGGTGGGGGTGGAAGTCAGTGTTGATGTTGGTGGAGGGAGTGAGTGTTGAAGGTTGGGGAGGGAATGAATGTTGAAGGTGGAGGAGGGAGTGAATGTTGAAGGTGGGAGAGGGAGTGAATTTTGAAAGTGATGGAGGGAGTGAGTGTTGAATGTGCTGGAGGGAGTGAATGTTGAAGGTGGGGGAGGGATGAGTGTTGAAGGTGAGGGAGGCAGTGAGTGTTGAACGGGGTGGAGAGGGTGTGTGTTGAATGTGGTGGAGGGAGTGAGTGTTGAAGTTGTTGGAGGGAGTGAATGTTGAAGTTGGGGGAGGGGTGAATGTTGAAGCTGGAGGAGGGAATGAGTGTTGTAGGTGGGTGAGGGAGTGAATGTTGAAGGTGTTGGAGGGAGTGAATGTTGAAGATGGAGGAGGCAGTGAGTGTTGTAGGTGGTGGAGTGAAGGATGAAGATGGAGGAAGGAGTGAATGTTGAAGGTGGTGGAGGGAGTGAGTGTTGACGGTAGTGGAGGGAGTGAGTGTTGAAGGTGATGGAGGGAGTGAATGCTGAAGGTGTTGCAGGGAGTGAATGTTGTAGGTTGGGGAGGGAATGAATGTTGAATGTGCTGGAGGGAGTGAGTGTTGAAGGTAATGGAGTGATTGAATGTTGAATGTGGGGGAGGGAGTGAATGTTTAAGGAGGTGGAGGGAGTGAGTGTTGAAGATGTGGGAGGGATTGAATGTTGAAGGTGGTGGAGGGAGTGAGTGTTGAAGATGGAGGAGGGAGTGAATGTTGAAGGTGGAGGAGGGAGTGAGTGTTGAAGTTGGTGGAGGGAGTGAGTGTTGAAGATGGTGGAGGGAGTAAATTTTGAAGTTGGTGGACGGAGTGAATGTTGAAGGTGGTGGAGGGGGTCAATGTTGAAGGTGGTAGAGGGAGTGAGTGTGGAAGGTGGTGGAGGGAGTGAATGTTGAAGGTGGGGGTGGGATGAGTGTTGAAGGTGAGGGAGGGAGTGAGTGTTGAAGATGGAGGAGGGAATGAATGTTGAAGGTGGTGGAGGGAGTGAGTGTTGAATGTGGTGGAGGGAGTGAATATTGAAGTTGGTGGAGAGACTGAGTATTGAATGTAGTGGAGGGAGTGCGTGTTGAAGGTAGTGGAGGGAGTGCATGTTGAAGGTGGTGGACGGAGAGTGTTGAAGGTGATGGAGGGAGTGAGTGTTGAAGGAGGTGGAGGGGGTGAGTATTGAAGGTGGTGGAGGGAGTGAATGTTGAAGGAGGTGGAGGGAGTGAGTGTTGAAGATGGAGGAGGGAGTGAATGTTGAAGCTGGGGGAGGGACTGAATGTTGAAGGTGGTGGAGGGAGTGAGTGTTGAAAGTGGAGGAGGGGGTCAATGTTGAAGGTGGTAGAGGAAGTGAGTGCTGAAGGTGGTGCAGGGAGTGAGTGTTGAAGGTGGTGGAGGGAGTGAATGTTGAAGGTGGTGGAGGGAGTGAGTATTGAAGATGGTGGAGGGAGTGAGTGTTGAAGGTGGTGGAGTGAGTGAGTGTTGAATGTGTTGGAGGGAGTGAATGTTGAAGGTGGTTGAGTGAGTGAATGTTGAAGGTGGGGGAGGGATTGAATGTTGAAGGTGATGGAGGGAGTGAGTGTTGAAGATGGAGGAGGGAGTGAATGTTGAAGGTGGTGGAGGGACTGAGTGTTGAAGGTGGTGGAGGGAGTGAGTGTTGAACGGGATGGAGGAGGTGAGTGTTGAAGGTGGTGGAGGGAGTGTGCGTTGAAGATGGTGGAGGGAGTAAATTTTGAAGTTGGTGGAGGGAGTGAATGTTGAAGGTGGAGGAGGGGGTCAATGTTGAAGGTGGTAGAGGGAGTGAGTGCTGAAGGTGGTGCAGGGAGTGAGTGTTGAAGGTGGTGGAGGGAGTGAGTGTTGAAGGTGGTTGAGGGAGTGAATGTTGAAGGAGGTAGAGGGAGTGAGTGTTGTAGGTGGTGGAGGGAGTGAGTGTTGAAGGTGGGAGAGGGAGTGAATTTTGAAAGTGATGGAGGGAGTGAGTGTTGAATGTGCTGGAGGGAGTGAATGTTGAAGGTGGGGGAGGGATGAGTGTTGAAGGTGAGGGAGGCAGTGAGTGTTGAACGGGGTGGAGAGGGTGTGTGTTGAATGTGGTGGAGGGAGTGAATGTTGAAGTTGGGGGCGGGAGTGAATGTTGAAGATGGAGGAGGGAATGAGTGTTGTAGGTGGGTGAGGGAGTGAATGTTGAAGGTGTTGGAGGGAGTGAATGTTGAAGATGGAGGAGGCAGTGAGTGTTGTAGGTGGTGGAGTGAAGGATGAAGATGGAGGAAGGAGTGAATGTTGAAGGTGGTGGAGGGAGTGAGTGTTGAATGTGGTGGAGGCAGTGAGTGTTGACGGTAGTGGAGGGAGTGAGTGTTGAAGGTGATGGAGGGAGTGAATGCTGAAGGTGTTGCAGGGAGTGAATGTTGTAGGTTGGGGAGGGAATGAATGTTGAATGTGCTGGAGGGAGTGAGTATTGAAGGTAATGGAGTGATTGAATGTTGAATGTGGGGGAGGGAGTGAATGTTGAATGTGGGGGAGCTAGTGAATGTTTAAGGAGGTTGAGGGAGTGAGTGTTGAAGATGTGGGAGGGATTGAATGTTGAAGGTGGTGGAGGGAGTGAGTGTTGAAGATGGAGGAGGGAGTGAATGTTGAAGGTGGAGGAGGGAGTGAGTGTTGAAGTTGGTGGAGGGAGTGAGTGTTGAAGATGGTGGAGGGAGTAAATTTTGAAGTTGGTGGACGGAGTGAATGTTGAAGGTGGTGGAGGGGGTCAATGTTGAAGGTGGTAGAGGGAGTGAGTCTGGAAGGTGGTGGAGGGAGTGAATGTTGAAGGTGGGGGAGGGATGAGTGTTGAAGGTGAGGGAGGGAGTGAGTGTTGAAGATGGAGGAGGGAATGAATGTTGAAGGTGGTGGAGGGAGTGAATATTGAAGTTGGTGGAGAGACTGAGTGTTGAATGTAGTGGAGGGAGTGCGTGTTGAAGGTGGTGGAGGGAGTGAGTGTTGAAGGAGGTGGAGGGAGTGATTGTTGACGGTGTTGGAGGCAGTGAATGTTGAAGGTGGGGGAGGGATGAGTGTTGAAGGTGAGGGAGGGAGTGAGTGTTGAAGATGGAGGAGGGAATGAATGTTGAATGTGGTGGAGGGAGTGAATATTGAAGTTGGTGGAGAGACTGAGTGTTGAATGTAGTGGAGGGAGTGCGTGTTGAAGGTGGTGGAGGGAGTGAGTGTTGAAGGAGGTGGAGGGAGTGATTGTTGATGGTGTTGGAGGCAGTGAATGTTGAAGGTGGTGGAGATAGTGAGTGTTGATGGTGGTAGAGGGAGTGAATGTTGAAGGTTGGGGTGGGAGTGAGTGTTGAATGTATTGGAGGGAGTGAATATTGAAGTTGGTGGAGAGACTGAGTGTTGAATGTAGTGGAGGGAGTGCGTGTTGAAGGTGGTGGAGGGAGTGCATGTTGAAGGTGGTGGACGGAGAGTGTTGAAGGAGGTGGAGGGAGTGAGTGTTGAATGTGGTGGAGATGAATGTTGAAGCTGGTGGAGCGAGTGAACGTTGAAGGTGGCGGACGGAGTCAATGTTGAGGTTGGTGGAGGCAGTGAATGTTGAAGGTGGGGGTGCGAGTGAATGTTGAAGTTGGTGGAGGGAGTGAGTGCTGAAGTTGGGGGTTAGAGTGAATGTTGAAGGTCGTGGAGGGAGTGAGTGTTGAAGGTGGTGGAGTGTGTGAATATTGAAGGTGGTGGAGTGAGTGAGTGCTGAAGGTGGTGGAGGGAATGAGTCTTGTAGGTTGTGGTGGGAGTGAGTGTTGAAGGTGCTGGAGGGAGTGAATGTTGAAGGTGGTGGAGGGAGTGAGTATTGAAGATGGTGGAGGGAGTGAGTGTTGAAGGTGGTGGAGTGAGTGAGTGTTGAATGTGTTGGAGGGAGTGAATGTTGAAGGTGGTTGAGTGAGTGAATGTTGAAGGTGGGGGAGGGATTGAATGTTGAAGGTGATGGAGGGAGTGAGTGTTGAAGATGGAGGAGGGAGTGAATGTTGAAGGTGGTGGAGGGACTGAGTGTTGAAGGTGGTGGAGGGAGTGAGTGTTGAACGGGATGGAGGAGGTGAGTGTTGAAGGTGGTGGAGGGAGTGTGCGTTGAAGATGGTGGAGGGAGTAAATTTTGAAGTTGGTGGAGGGAGTGAATGTTGAAGGTGGAGGAGGGGGTCAATGTTGAAGGTGGTAGAGGGAGTGAGTGCTGAAGGTGGTGCAGGGAGTGAGTGTTGAAGGTGGTGGAGGGAGTGAGTGTTGAAGGTGGTTGAGGGAGTGAATGTTGAAGGAGGTAGAGGGAGTGAGTGTTGTAGGTGGTGGAGGGAGTGAGTGTTGAAGGTGGTGGAGGGATTGAATGTTGAAGGTGGTGGAGGGAGTGAGTGTTGAAGGTGGTGGAGGGAGTGAATGTTGAACGTGGTGGAGGGAGTGAATTTTGAAGGTGGTGGAGGGTGTGATTGTTGAATGTGGAGGAGGGAGTGAGTGTTGAAGTTGGTGGCGGGACTGAATATTGACGTTGGCAGAGTGAGTGAGTGTTGAAGGTGGCGGAGTGACTGAGTGTTGAAGGTGGTGGAGGGAGTGAATGTTGAAGGTGGTGGAGGGAGTGAATATTGACGTTGGTGGAGGGACTGAGTGTTGAAAGTGATGGAGGGAGTGAGTGTTGAATGTGCTGGAGGGAGTGAATGTTGAAGGTGGTGGAGGGATTGAATGTTGTAGGTGGGAGAGGGAGTGAATTTTGAAAGTGTTGGAGGGAGTGAATGTTGAATGTGCTGGAGGGAGTGAATGTTGAAGGTGGGGGAGGGATGAGTGTTGAAGGTGAGGGAGAGTGTGAGTGTTGAACGGGGTGGAGAGGGTGTGTGTTGAAGGTGAGGGAGGGAGTGAATGTTGAATTTGGGAGGAGGGAGTGCATGTTGAAGATGGAGGAGGCAGTGAGTGTTGTAGGTGGGGGAGGGAGTGAATGTTGAAGGTGTTGGAGGGAGTGAAGGATGAAGATGGAGGAGGGAGTGAGTGTTGATGGAGGTGGGATGAGTACATGTTGGAGGTCGAGGAGGGAGTGAACGTTGAAGGTGGTGGAGGCTGTGAGTGTTGACGGTAGTGGAGGGAGTGAGTGTTGAAGGTGATGGAGGGAGTGAATGCTGAAGGTGTTGCAGGGAGTGAATGTTGTAGGTTGGGGAGGGAATAAATGTTGAATGTGCAGGAGGGAGTGAGTGTTGAATGTAGTGGAGTGAGTGAATGTTGAATGTGGGGGAGGGAGTGAATGTTGAATGTGGGGGAGGGATTGACTGTTGAAGGTGGTGGAGGGAGTGAATGCATGAAGGTGGTGGAGGGAGTGAATGTTGAAGGTGGTGGAGGGAGTAAGTGTTGAAAGTTGTGGAGGGAGTGAGTGTTGAAGGTGGAGGAGGATGCGACTGTTGAAGGTCGTGGAGGGGGTGAGTATTGAAGGTGGTGGAGGGAGTGAATGTTGAAGGAGGTGGAGGGAGTGAGTGTTGAAGATGTGGGAGGGATTGAATGTTGAAGGTGTTGGAGGGAGTGAGTGTTGTAGTTGGTGGAGGGAGTGAGTGTTGAAGGTGGTGGAGGGAGTGAGTGTTGAAGGTGGTGGAGACTGTGAATATTGAAGGTGGTGGAGTGAGTGAGTGCTGAAGGTGGTGGAGGGAGTGAAGGTTGTAGGTGGTGGATGGAGTGAGTGTTGACGATGGTGGAGGGAGTGAGTGTTGAAGGTGGTGGAGGGAGTGAGTGTTGAAGGTGGTGGAGTGAGTGAGTGTTGAAGGTGGTGGAGGGAGTGAATGTTGAAGGTGGTGGAGGGATTGAATGTTTTAGATGGGAGAGGGAGTGAATTTTGAAAGTGAAGGAGGGAGTGAGTGTTGAATGTGCTGGAGGGAGTGAATTTTGAAGGTGGGGGAGGGATGAGTGTTGAAGGTGAGGGAGGGAGTGAATGTTGAATTTGGGTGGAGGGAGTGAGTGTTGAATGTGGTGGAGGGAGTGAGTGTTGAAGGTGGTGGAGGGAGTGAATGTTGAAGGAGGTGGAGAGAGTGAGTGTTGAAGATGTGGGAGGGATTGAATGTTGAAGGTGTTGGAGGGAGTGAGTGTTGAAGTTGGTGGAGGGAGTGACTGTTGAAGGTGGTGGAGGGAGTGAGTGTTGAAGGTGGTGGAGGGATTGAATGATGAAGGTGGTGGAGGGAGTGAGTGTTGAAGGTGGTGGAGGGAGTGAATTTTGAAGGTGGTGGAGGGACTGATTGTTGACTGTGGAGGAGGGAGTGAGTGTTGAAGTTGGTGGCGGGAGTGAATATTGACGTTGGCGGAGTGAGTGAGTGTTGAAGTTGGTGGAGTGAGTGAGTGTTGAAGGTGGTGGAGGGAGTGAATGTTGAAGGTGGTGGAGGGAGTGAATATTGACGTTGGTGGAGGGACTGAGTGTTGAAGGTGGCGGAGTGATTGAGTGTTGAAGGTGGTGGAGGGAGTGACTGTTGAAGGTGGTAGAGGGAATGACTGTTGTAGGTGGGGGAGCGAGTGATTGTTGAAGTTGGTGGAGGGATTGAATGTTGTAGTTGGGAGAGGGATTGAATTTTGAAAGTGATGGAGGGAGTGAGTGTTGAAGGTGGGAGAGGGATGAGTGTTGAAGGTGAGGGAGGGCGTGAGTGTTGAACGGGGTGGAGAGGGTGTGTGTTGAAGGTGAGGGAGGGAGTGAATGTTGAATTTGGGTGCAGGGAGTGAGTGTTGAATGTGGTGGAGGGAGTGAGTGTTGAAGGTGGTGGAGGGAGTGAATGTTGAAGGTGGTGGAGGGAGTGAATGTTGAAGATGGTGGAGTGAGTGAGTGCTGACGGTGGTGGAGGGAGTGAGTGTTGTAGGTGGTGGTGGGAGTGAGTGTTGAAGGTGCTGGAGGGAGTGAATGTTGAAGGTGGTGGATGGAGTGAGTGTTGAAGATGGTGGAGGGAGTGAGTGTTGAAGGTGATGGAGGGAGTGAGTGTTGAAGGTGGTGCAGTGAGTGAGTGTTGAAGGTGTTGGAGGGAGTGAATGTTGAATGTGGTGGAGGGAGTGATTGTTGTAGGTGGGGGAGGGAGTGACTGTTGAAGTTGGTGAAGGGAGTGAGTGTTGAAGGTGGTGGAGGGAGTGAATGTTGAAGGTGGGGGAGGGATTGAATGTTGAAGGTGGTGGAGGGATTGAATGTTGAATGTGGTGGAGGGAGTGAGTGTTGAATGTGGTGGAGGGAGTGAATATTGAAGTTGGTGGAGAGAGTCAGTGTTGAATGTAGTGGAGGGAGTGCGTGTTGAAGTTGGTGGAGGGAGTGCATGTTGAAGGTGGTGGACGGAGAGTGTTGAAGGTCGTGGAAGGTGTGAGTGTTGAAGGAGGTGGAGGGAGTGAGTGTTGAAGTTTTGGAGGCAGTGAATGTTGAACGTGGTGAAGGGAGTGAATGTTGATGGTGGTGGACGGAGAGTGTTGAAGGTGGTGGAGGGAGTGAGTGTTGAAGGAGGTTGAGGGAGTGAGTGTTGACGGTGTTGGAGGCAGTGAATGTTGAAGGTGGTGGAGGGAGTGAATGTTGATGGTGGTGGAGGGAGTGAATGTTGAAGGTTGGGGTGGGAGTGAATGTTGAACGTGGTGGATTGAGTGCGTGTTGAAGGTCGTGCAGGGAGTGCATGTTGAAGGTGGTGGACGGAGAGTGTTGAAGGAGGTGGAGGGAGTGAGTGTTGAATGTGGTGGAGGGGAATGTTGAAGCTGGTGGTGCGAGTGAACGTTGAAGGTGGCGGACGGAGTCAATGTTGAGGTTGGTGGAGGGAGTGAATTTTGAAGGTGGGGGTGCGAGTGAATGTTGAAGTTGGTGGAGGGAGTGAGTGCTGAAGTTGGGGGTTAGAGTGTATGTTGAAGGTGGTGGAGGGAGTGAGTGTTGAAGGTGGTGGAGGTTGTGAATATTGAAGGTGGTGGTGTGAGTGAGTGCTGAAGGTGGTGGAGGGAGTGAGTGTTGTAGGTGGTGGTGGGAGTGAGTGTTGAAGGTGCTGGAGGGAGTGAATGCTGAAGGTATTGGAGGGAGTGAGTGTTGAAGATGGTGGCGGAGTGAGTGTTGAATGTGGTGGAGGGAGTGAGTGTTGAAGGAGGTGGAGGGAGTGAATGTTGAAGGTGGTGTTGGGAGTGAGTGTTGAAGGTGGTGGGGGGAGTGAGTGTTGAAGGTGTTGGAGGCAGTGAATGTTGAAGGTGGTGTTGGGAGTGAGTGTTGAAGGTGGTGGAGGGAGTGAGTGTTGAAGGTGTTGGAGGGAGTGAGTGTTGAAGGTGTTGGAGGCAGTGAATGTTGACGGTGGTGGAGGGAGTGAATGTTGATGGTGGTGGAGGGAGTGAATATTGAAGTTTGGGGTGGGAGTGAGTGTTGAACGTGGTGGAGGGAGTGAGTGTTGAAGTTGGTGGAGGGAGTGAATGTTGAAGGTGGGGGACGGAGTGAGTGTTGAATGTGGTGGAGGGAGTGAATATTGAAGTTGGTGGAGAGACTGAGTGTTGAATGTAGTGGAGGGAGTGCGTGTTGAAGGTGGTGGAGGGAGTGCATGTTGAAGGTGGTGGAGGGAGTGCGTGTTGAAGGTGGTGGAGGGAGAGGGTTGAAGGAGGTGGAGGGAGTGAGTTGAATGTGGTGGAGTGGAATGTTGAAGCTGGTGGAGCGAGTGAACGTTGAAGGTGGCGGACGGAGTCAATGTTGAGGTTGGTGGAGGCAGTGAATGTTGAAGGTGGGAGTGCGAGTGAATGTTGAAGTTGGTGGAGGAAGTGAGTGCTGAAGTTGGGGGTTAGAGTGAATGTTGAAGGTGGTGGAGGGAGTGAGTGTTGAAGGTGGTGGAGGTTGTGAATATTGAAGGTGGTGGAGAGAGTGAGTGCTGAAGGTGGTGGAGGGAGTGAGTGTTGTAGGTGGTGGTGGGATTGAGTGTTGAAGGTTCTGGAGGGAGTGAATGCTGAAGGTGGTGGAGGGAGTGAGTGTTGAAGATGGTTGAGGAGTGAGTGTTGAAGGTGGTGGAGGGAGTGAGTGTTGAAGGTAGTGGAGTGAGTGAGTGTTGATGGTGTTGGAGGGAGTGAATTTTGAAGGTGGTGGAGGGAGTGATTGGTGTAGGTGGGGGAGGGAGTGAGTGTTGAAGTTGGTGGAGGGAGTGAGTGTTGAAGGTGGTGGAGGGAGTGAATGTTGAAGGTGGTGGATGGAGTGAATGTTGATGGTGGTGGAGGGAGTAAGTGTTGATGTTGGTGGAGGGAGTGTATGTTGAAGGCGGTGGAGGGAGTGAGTGTTGAAGTTGGAGGAGGATGTGAGTGTTGAAGGTGGAGGAGGGAGTGAATGTTGAAGGAGTTGGAGGGAGTGAGTGTTGAAGATGTGGGAGGGTTTGAATGTTGAATGTGGTGGAGGGAGTGAGTGTTGAAGATGGAGGAGGGAGTGAATGTTGAAGGTGGGGGAGGGAGTGAGTGTTGAAGGTGGTGGAGGGAGTGAGTGTTGAACGGGGTGGAGGAGGTGAGTGTTGAAGTTGGTGGAGGCAGTGTGCGTTGAAGATGGTGGAGGGAGTAAATTTTGAAATTGGTGGACGGAGTGAATGTTGAAGGTGGTGGAGGGAGTGAGTGTTGAAGATGGAGGAGGGAGTGAATGTTGAAGGCGGTAGAGGAAGTGAGCGCTGAAGGTGGTGCAGGGAGTGAGTGTTGAAGGTGGTGGAGTGATTGAATTTTGCAGGTGGTGGAGGGAGTGAGTGTTGAAGATGGAGGAGGGAGTGAATGTTGAAGGTGGTGGAGGGAGTGAGTGTTGAAGGTGGTGGAGGGAATGAGTGTTGAACGGGATGGAGGAGGTGAGTGTTGAAGGTTGTGGAGGGAGTGTGCGTTGAAGATGGTGGAGGGAGTAAAATTTAAAGTTGGTGGAGGGAGTGAATGTTGAAGTTGGTGGAGGGAGTGAGTGTTGAATGTGGTGTTGGGAGTGAATATTGAAGTTGGTGGAGAGACGAAGTGTTGAATGCAGTGGAGGGAGTGATTGTGGAAGGTGGTGGAGGGAGTGCATGTTGAAGGTCGTGGACGGAGAGTGTTGAAGGTGGTGGAGGGAGTGAGTGTTGAAGGAGGTTGAGGGAGTGAGTGTTGAAGGTGTTGGAGGCAGTGAATGTTGAAGGTGGTGGAGGGAGTGAATGTTGATGGTGGTGGAGGGAGTGAATGTTGAAGGTTGGGGTGGGAGTGAGTGTTGAACGTGGTGGAGGGAGTGAGTGTTGAAGTTGGTGGAGGGAGTGAATGTTGAAGGTGGTGGAGGGAGTGAGTGTCAAATGTGCTGGAGGGAGTGAATATTGAAGTTGGTGGAGAGACTGAGTGTTGAATGTAGTGGAGGGAGTGCGTGTTGAAGTTCGTGCAGGGAGTGCATGTTGAAGGTGGTGGACGGAGAGTGTTGAAGGTGGTGGAGGGAGTGAGTGTTGAAGGTAGTGGAGGTTGTGAATATTGAAGGTGGTGGGAGCAGTGAGTGTTGTAGGTGGTGGTGGGAGTGAATATTGAAGTTGGTCGAGATACTGAGTGTTGAATGTAGTGGAGGGAGTGATTGTTGAAGGTGGTGGAGTGAGTGAACGTTGAAGGTGGCGGACGGAGTCAATGTTGAGGTTGGTGGAGGCAGTGAATGTTGAAGGTGGGAGTGCGAGTGAATGTTGAAGTTGGTGGAGGGAGTGAGTGCTGAAGTTGGGGGTTAGAGTGAATGTTGAAGGTGGTGGAGGGAGTGAGTGTTGAAGGTGGTGGAGGTTGTGAATATTGAAGGTGGTGGAGAGAGTGAGTGCTGAAGGTGGTGGAGGGAGTGAGTGTTGTAGGTGGTGGTGGGATTGAGTGTTGAAGGTTCTGGAGGGAGTGAATGCTGAAGGTGGTGGAGGGAGTGAGTGTTGAAGATGGTTGAGGAGTGAGTGTTGAAGGTGGTGGAGGGAGTGAGTGTTGAAGGTAGTGGAGTGAGTGAGTGTTGATGGTGTTGGAGGGAGTGAATTTTGAAGGTGGTGGAGGGAGTGATTGGTGTAGGTGGGGGAGGGAGTGAGTGTTGAAGTTGGTGGAGGGAGTGAGTGTTGAAGGTGGTGGAGGGAGTGAATGTTGAAGGTGGTGGATGGAGTGAATGTTGATGGTGGTGGAGGGAGTAAGTGTTGATGTTGGTGGAGGGAGTGTATGTTGAAGGCGGTGGAGGGAGTGAGTGTTGAAGTTGGAGGAGGATGTGAGTGTTGAA
This sequence comes from Isurus oxyrinchus, assembly GCA_026770705.1. Lineage (NCBI taxonomy): Eukaryota > Metazoa > Chordata > Chondrichthyes > Lamniformes > Lamnidae > Isurus > Isurus oxyrinchus. Next base: position 88,956 of record JANJGN010001425.1, on the reverse strand, counting down.
GGTGGTGGAGGGAGTGAATGTTGAAGGAGTTGGAGGGAGTGAGTGTTGAAGATGTGGGAGGGTTTGAATGTTGAATGTGGTGGAGGGAGTGAGTGTTGAAGATGGAGGAGGGAGTGAATGTTGAAGGTGGGGGAGGGAGTAAGTGTTGAAGGTGGTGGAGGGAGTGAGTGTTGAACGGGGTGGAGGAGGTGAGTGTTGAAGTTGGTGGAGGCAGTGTGCGTTGAAGATGGTGGAGGGAGTAAATTTTGAAATTGGTGGACGGAGTGAATGTTGAAGGTGGTGGAGGGAGTGAGTGTTGAAGATGGAGGAGGGAGTGAATGTTGAAGGCGGTAGAGGAAGTGAGCGCTGAAGGTGGTGCAGGGAGTGAGTGTTGAAGGTGGTGGAGTGATTGAATTTTGAAGGTGGTGGAGGGAGTGAGTGTTGAAGATGGAGGAGGGAGTGAATGTTGAAGGTGGTGGAGGGAGTGAGTGTTGAAGGTGGTGGAGGGAATGAGTGTTGAACGGGATGGAGGAGGTGAGTGTTGAAGTTGGTGGAGGCAGTGTGCGTTGAAGATGGTGGAGGGAGTAAATTTTGAAATTGGTGGACGGAGTGAATGTTGAAGGTGGTGGAGGGAGTGAGTGTTGAAGATGGAGGAGGGAGTGAATGTTGAAGGCGGTAGAGGAAGTGAGCGCTGAAGGTGGTGCAGGGAGTGAGTGTTGAAGGTGGTGGAGTGATTGAATTTTGCAGGTGGTGGAGGGAGTGAGTGTTGAAGATGGAGGAGGGAGTGAATGTTGAAGGTGGTGGAGGGAGTGAGTGTTGAAGGTGGTGGAGGGAATGAGTGTTGAACGGGATGGAGGAGGTGAGTGTTGAAGGTTGTGGAGGGAGTGTGCGTTGAAGATGGTGGAGGGAGTAAAATTTAAAGTTGGTGGAGGGAGTGAATGTTGAAGTTGGTGGAGGGAGTGAGTGTTGAATGTGGTGTTGGGAGTGAATATTGAAGTTGGTGGAGAGACGAAGTGTTGAATGCAGTGGAGGGAGTGATTGTGGAAGGTGGTGGAGGGAGTGCATGTTGAAGGTCGTGGACGGAGAGTGTTGAAGGTGGTGGAGGGAGTGAGTGTTGAAGGAGGTTGAGGGAGTGAGTGTTGAAGGTGTTGGAGGCAGTGAATGTTGAAGGTGGTGGAGGGAGTGAATGTTGATGGTGGTGGAGGGAGTGAATGTTGAAGGTTGGGGTGGGAGTGAGTGTTGAACGTGGTGGAGGCAGTGAGTGTTGAAGTTGGTGGAGGGAGTGAATGTTGAAGGTGGTGGAGGGAGTGAGTGTCAAATGTGCTGGAGGGAGTGAATATTGAAGTTGGTGGAGAGACTGAGTGTTGAATGTAGTGGAGGGAGTGCGTGTTGAAGTTCGTGCAGGGAGTGCATGTTGAAGGTGGTGGACGGAGAGTGTTGAAGGTGGTGGAGGGAGTGAGTGTTGAAGGTAGTGGAGGTTGTGAATATTGAAGGTGGTGGGAGCAGTGAGTGTTGTAGGTGGTGGTGGGAGTGAATATTGAAGTTGGTCGAGATACTGAGTGTTGAATGTAGTGGAGGGAGTGATTGTTGAAGGTGGTGGAGTGAGTGAACGTTGAAGGTGGCGGACGGAGTCAATGTTGAGGTTGGTGGAGGCAGTGAATGTTGAAGGTGGGAGTGCGAGTGAATGTTGAAGTTGGTGGAGGGAGTGAGTGCTGAAGTTGGGGGTTAGAGTGAATGTTGAAGGTGGTGGAGGGAGTGAGTGTTGAAGGTGGTGGAGGTTGTGAATATTGAAGGTGGTGGAGAGAGTGAGTGCTGAAGGTGGTGGAGGGAGTGAGTGTTGTAGGTGGTGGTGGGATTGAGTGTTGAAGGTTCTGGAGGGAGTGAATGCTGAAGGTGGTCGAGGGAGTGAGTGTTGAAGATGGTTGAGGAGTGAGTGTTGAAGGTGGTGGAGGGAGTGAGTGTTGAAGGTAGTGGAGTGAGTGAGTGTTGATGGTGTTGGAGGGAGTGAATTTTGAAGGTGGTGGAGGGAGTGATTGGTGTAGGTGGGGGAGGGAGTGAGTGTTGAAGTTGGTGGAGGGAGTGAGTGTTGAAGGTGGTGGAGGGAGTGAATGTTGAAGGTGGTGGATGGAGTGAATGTTGATGGTGGTGGAGGGAGTAAGTGTTGATGTTGGTGGAGGGAGTGTATGTTGAAGGCGGTGGAGGGAGTGAGTGTTGAAGTTGGAGGAGGATGTGAGTGTTGAAGGTGGTGGAGGGAGTGAATGTTGAAGGAGTTGGAGGGAGTGAGTGTTGAAGATGTGGGAGGGTTTGAATGTTGAATGTGGTGGAGGGAGTGAGTGTTGAAGATGGAGGAGGGAGTGAATGTTGAAGGTGGGGGAGGGAGTAAGTGTTGAAGGTGGTGGAGGGAGTGAGTGTTGAACGGGGTGGAGGAGGTGAGTGTTGAAGTTGGTGGAGGCAGTGTGCGTTGAAGATGGTGGAGGGAGTAAATTTTGAAATTGGTGGACGGAGTGAATGTTGAAGGTGGTGGAGGGAGTGAGTGTTGAAGATGGAGGAGGGAGTGAATGTTGAAGGCGGTAGAGGAAGTGAGCGCTGAAGGTGGTGCAGGGAGTGAGTGTTGAAGGTGGTGGAGTGATTGAATTTTGAAGGTGGTGGAGGGAGTGAGTGTTGAAGATGGAGGAGGGAGTGAATGTTGAAGGTGGTGGAGGGAGTGAGTGTTGAAGGTGGTGGAGGGAATGAGTGTTGAACGGGATGGAGGAGGTGAGTGTTGAAGGTTGTGGAGGGAGTGTGCGTTGAAGATGGTGGAGGGAGTGAGTGTTGAATGTGGTGTTGGGAGTGAATATTGAAGTTGGTGGAGAGACGAAGTGTTGAATGCAGTGGAGGGAGTGATTGTGGAAGGTGGTGGAGGGAGTGCATGTTGAAGGTCGTGGACGGAGAGTGTTGAAGGTGGTGGAGGGAGTGAGTGTTGAAGGAGGTTGAGGGAGTGAGTGTTGAAGGTGTTGGAGGCAGTGAATGTTGAAGGTGGTGGAGGGAGTGAATGTTGATGGTGGTGGAGGGAGTGAATGTTGAAGGTTGGGGTGGGAGTGAGTGTTGAACGTGGTGGAGGGAGTGAGTGTTGAAGTTGGTGGAGGGAGTGAATGTTGAAGGTGGTGGAGGGAGTGAGTGTCAAATGTGCTGGAGGGAGTGAATATTGAAGTTGGTGGAGAGACTGAGTGTTGAATGTAGTGGAGGGAGTGCGTGTTGAAGGTCGTGCAGGGAGTGCATGTTGAAGGTGGTGGACGGTGAGTGTTGAAGGTGGTGGAGGGAGTGAGTGTTGAAGGTAGTGGAGGTTGTGAATATTGAAGGTGGTGGAGGCAGTGAGTGTTGTAGGTGGTGGTGGGAGTGAATATTGAAGTTGGTCGAGATACTGAGTGTTGAATGTAGTGGAGGGAGTGATTGTTGAAGGTGGTGGAGGGAGTGCATGTTGAAGGTGGTGGACGGAGAGTTTTGAAGGTGGTGGAGGGAGTGAGTGTTGAAGGAGGTGGAGGGAGTGAATGTTGAAGGTTGGGGTGGGAGTGAGTGTTGAACGTGGTGGAGGGAGTGAGTGTTGAAGTTGGTGGAGGGAGTGAATGTTGAAGGTGGTGGAGGGAGTGAGTGTTGAATGTGGTGGAGGGAGTCAATATTGAAGTTGGTGGAGAGACTGAGTGTTGAATGTAGTGGAGGGAGTGCGTGTTGAAGGTGGTGGAGAGAGTGCATGTTGAAGGTGGTGGACGGAGAGTGTTGAAGGAGGTGGAGGGAGTGAGTGTTGAATGTGGTGGAGGGGAATGTTGAAGCTGGTGGAGCGAGTGAACGTTGAAGGTGGCGGACGGAGTCAATGTTGAGGTTGGTGGAAGGAGTGAATGTTGAAGGTGGGGGTGCGAGTGAATGTTGAAGTTGGTGGAGGGAGTGAGTGCTGAAGTTGGGGGTTAGAGTGAATGTTGAAGGTGGTGGAGGGAGTGAGTGTTGAAGGTGGTGGAGGTTGTGAATATTGAAGGTGGTGGAGTGAGTGAGTTCTGAAGGTGGTGGAGGGAGTGAGTGTTGAAGGTGTTGGAGGCAGTGAATGTTGAAGGTGGTGGAGCGAGTGAATGTTGATGGTGGTGGAGGGAGTGAATTTTGAAGGTTGGGGTGGGAGTGAGTGTTGAACGTGGTGGAGGGACTGAGTTTTGAAGTTGGTGGAGGGAGTGAATGTTGAAGGTGGTGGAGGGAGTGAGTGTCGAATGTGCTGGAGGGAGTGAATATTGAAGTTGGTGGAGAGACTGAGTGTTGAATGTAGTGGAGGGAGTGCGTGTTGAAGGTCGTGGAGGGAGTGCATGTTGAAGGAGGTGGACGGAGAGTGTTGAAGATGGTGGAGGGAGTGTGTGTTGAATGTGCTTGAGGGAGTGAATGTTGAAGGTGGGGGAGGGATTGAATGTTGAAGGTGGTGGAGGAAGTGAGTGTTGAAGATGGAGGAGGGCTGAATGTTGAAGGTGGTGGAGGGAGTGAGTGATGAAGGTGGTGGAGGGAGTGAGTGTTGAACGGGATGGAGGAGGTGAGTGTTGATGGTGGTGGAGGGAGTGTGCGTTGAAGATGGTGGAGAGATTAAATTTTGAAGTTGGTTGAGGGAGTGAATGTTGAAGGTTGGTGGTGGGGGTGAGTGTTGAAGGTGGTGGAGGGAGTGAGTGTTGAAGGTGGTTGAGGGAGTTAATGTTGAAGGTTGGTGGTGGGAGTGAGTGTTGAATATGGGTGTGGAGTGAATGTTGAAGGTGGTGGAGGGAGTGAATGTTGAAGGCGGTGGAGCATGTGAGTGTTGAATGTGTTGGAGGTTGTGAGTGTTGAAGTTGGTGGAGGGAGTGAGTGTTGAACGTGGTGGAGGGAGTGAATGTTGAAGGTGGTGGAGGGACTGAATGTTGAATTTGGTGGATGGAGTGAATGTGGAAGTTGGTGGAGGGAGTGAGTGTTGAAGGAGGTGGAGGGAGTCAGTGTTGAAGGTGTTGGAGGCAGTGAATGTTGAAGGTGGTGGAGGGAATGAATGTTGATGGTGGTGGAGGGAGTGAATGTTGAAGGTTGGGGTGGGAGTGAGTGTTGAACGTGGTGGAGGGAGTGAGTGTTGAAGTTGGTGGAGGGAGTGAATGTTGAAGGTGGTGGAGGGAGTGAGTGTTGAATGTGGTGGAGGGAGTGCGTGTTGAAGGTGGTGGAGGGAGTGATTGTTGAAGGTGGTGGAGGGAGTGAATGTTGAAGTTGGTGGACGGAGAGTGTTGAAGGTGGTGGAGGGAGTGAGTGTTGAAGGAGGTGGAGGGAGTGAGTGTTGAAGGTGTTGGAGGCAGTGAATGTTGAAGGTGGTGGAGGGAGTGAATGTTAATGTTGGTGGAGGGAGTGAATGTTGAAGGTTGGGGTGGGAGTGATTGTTGAACGTGGTGGAGGGAGTGAGTGTTGAAGTTGGTGGAGGGAGTGAATGTTGAAGGTGGTGGAGGGAGTGAGTGTTGAATGTGGTGGAGGGAGTGCGTGTTGAAGGTGGTGGAGGGAGTGAGTGTTGAATGTGGTCGAGGGAGTGAATGTTGAAGTTGGTGGAGAGACTGAGTGTTGAATGTAGTGGAGGGAGTGCGTGTTGAAGGTGGTGGAGGGAGTGCATGTTGAAGGTGGTGGAGAGACTGAGTGTTGAATGTAGTGGAGGGAGTGCGTGTTGAAGGTGGTGGAGGGAGTGCATGTTGAAGGTGGTGGACGGAGAGTGTTGAAGGAGGTGGAGGGAGTGAGTCTTGAATGTGGTGGAGGGGAATGTTGAAGCTGGTGGAGCGAGTGAACGTTGAAGGTGGCGGACGGAGTCAATGTTGAGATTGGTGGAGGGAGTGAATGTTGAAGGTTGGGGTGCGAGTGAATGTTGAAGTTGGTGGAGGGAGTGAGTGCTGAAGTTGGGGGTTAGAGTGAGTGTTGAAGGTGGTGGAGGTTGTGAATGTTGAAGTTGGTGGAGGGAGTGAGTGCTGAAGTTGGGGGTTAGAGTGAGTGTTGAAGGTGGTGGAGTGAGTGAGTGCTGAAGGTGGTGGAGGGAGTGAGTGTTGTAGGTTTTGGTGGGAGTGTGTGTTGAAGGTGCTGGAGGGAGTGAATGCTGAAGGTGGTGGAGGGAGTGATTGTTGAACATGGTGGAGGGAGTGAGTGTTGAAGGTGGTGGAGGGAGTGAGTGTTGAAGGTGGTGGAGTGAGTGAGTGTTGAACGTGGGGGAGGGAGAGAGTGTTGAAGTTGGTGGAGGGAGTGAGTGTTCAAGGTGGAGGAGGGAGTGAATGTTGAAGGTGGTGGAGGGATTGAATGTTGTAGGTGGGAGAGGGAGTGAATTTTGAATGTGATGGAGGGAGTGAGTGTTGAATGTGCTGGAGGGAGTGAATGTTGAAGGTGGGGGAGGGATGAGTGTTGAAGGTGAGGGAGGGAGTGAGTGTTGAACGGGGTGGAGAGGGTGTGTGTTGAAGGTGAGGGAGGGAGTGAATGTTGAATTTGGTGGAGGGAGTGAGTGTTGAATGTGGTGGAGGGAGTGAGTGTTGAAGTTGGTGGAGGGAGAGAATGTTGAGGTTGGGGGAGGGAGTGAATGTTGAAGATGGAGGAGGGAATGAGTGTTGTAGGTGGGGGAGGGAGTGAATGTTGAAGGTGGTGGAGGGAGTGATTGTTGAAAATGGAGGGGGCAGCGAGTGTTGAAGGTGGGGGAGGGAGTGAATGTTGAAGGTGGTGGAGGGAGTGAAGGATGAAGATGGAGGAGGGAGTGAGTGTTGAAGGAGGTGGGGGGAGTACAGGTTGAAGGTGGAGGAGGGAGTGAATGTTGAAGGTGGTGGAGGCTGTGAGTGTTGACGGTAGTGGAGGGAGTGAGTGTTGAAGGTCATGGAGGGAGTGAATGCTGAAGGTGTTGCAGGGAGTGAGTGTTGAAGGTAGTGGAGTGAGTGAATGTTGAATGTGGGGGAGGGAGTGAATGTTGAATGTGGGGGAGGGATTGACTGTTGAAGGTGGTGGAGGGAGTGAATGTTGAAGGTTGTGGAGGGAGTGAATGTTGAAGGTGGTGGAGGGAGTGAGTGTTGAAGGTGGAGGAGGATGTGAGTGTTGAAGGTGGTGGAGGGGGTGAGTGTTGAAGGTGGTGGAGGGAGTGAATGTTGAAGGAGGTGGAGGGAGTGAGTGTTGAAGATGTGGGAGGGTTTGAATGTTGAATGTGGTGGAGGGAGTGAGTGTTGAAGATGGAGGAGGGAGTGAATGTTGAAGGTGGGGGAGGGAGTGAGTGTTGAAGGTGGTGGAGGGAGTGAGTGTTGAACGGGGTGGAGGAGGTGAGTGTTGAAGTTGGTGGAGGCAGTGTGCGTTGAAGATGGTGGAGGGAGTAAATTTTGAAATTGGTGGACGGAGTGAATGTTGAAGGTGGTGGAGGGAGTGAGTGTTGAAGATGGAGGAGGGAGTGAATGTTGAAGGCGGTAGAGGAAGTGAGCGCTGAAGGTGGTGCAGGGAGTGAGTGTTGAAGGTGGTGGAGTGATTGAATTTTGAAGGTGGTGGAGGGAGTGAGTGTTGAAGATGGAGGAGGGAGTGAATGTTGAAGGTGGTGGAAGGAGTGAGTGTTGAAGGTGGTGGAGGGAATGAGTGTTGAACGGGATGGAGGAGGTGAGTGTTGAAGGTTGTGGAGGGAGTGTGCGTTGAAGATGGTGGAGGGAGTAAAATTTAAAGTTGGTGGAGGGAGTGAATGTTGAAGTTGGTGGAGGGAGTGAGTGTTGAATGTGGTGTTGGGAGTGAATATTGAAGTTGGTGGAGAGACGAAGTGTTGAATGCAGTGGAGGGAGTGATTGTGGAAGGTGGTGGAGGGAGTGCATGTTGAAGGTCGTGGACGGAGAGTGTTGAAGGTGGTGGAGGGAGTGAGTGTTGAAGGAGGTTGAGGGAGTGAGTGTTGAAGGTGTTGGAGGCAGTGAATGTTGAAGGTGGTGGAGGGAGTGAATGTTGATGGTGGTGGAGGGAGTGAATGTTGAAGGTTGGGGTGGGAGTGAGTGTTGAACGTGGTGGAGGGAGTGAGTGTTGAAGTTGGTGGAGGGAGTGAATGTTGAAGGTGGTGGAGGGAGTGAGTGTCAAATGTGCTGGAGGGAGTGAATATTGAAGTTGGTGGAGAGACTGAGTGTTGAATGTAGTGGAGGGAGTGCGTGTTGAAGTTCGTGCAGGGAGTGCATGTTGAAGGTGGTGGACGGAGAGTGTTGAAGGTGGTGGAGGGAGTGAGTGTTGAAGGTAGTGGAGGTTGTGAATATTGAAGGTGGTGGAGGCAGTGAGTGTTGTAGGTGGTGGTGGGAGTGAATATTGAAGTTGGTCGAGATACTGAGTGTTGAATGTAGTGGAGGGAGTGATTGTTGAAGGTGGTGGAGGGAGTGCATGTTGAAGGTGGTGGACGGAGAGTTTTGAAGGTGGTGGAGGGAGTGAGTGTTGAAGGAGGTGGAGGGAGTGAATGTTGAAGGTGGTGGAGGGAGTGAGTGTTGAATGTGGTGGAGGGAGTCAATATTGAAGTTGGTGGAGAGACTGAGTGTTGAATGTAGTGGAGGGAGTGCGTGTTGAAGGTGGTGGAGAGAGTGCATGTTGAAGGTGGTGGACGGAGAGTGTTGAAGGAGGTGGAGGGAGTGAGTGTTGAATGTGGTGGAGGGGAATGTTGAAGCTGGTGGAGCGAGTGAACGTTGAAGGTGGCGGACGGAGTCAATGTTGAGGTTGGTGGAAGGAGTGAATGTTGAAGGTGGGGGTGCGAGTGAATGTTGAAGTTGGTGGAGGGAGTGAGTGCTGAAGTTGGGGGTTAGAGTGAATGTTGAAGGTGGTGGAGGGAGTGAGTGTTGAAGGTGGTGGAGGTTGTGAATATTGAAGGTGGTGGAGTGAGTGAGTTCTGAAGGTGGTGGAGGGAGTGAGTGTTGAAGGTGTTGGAGGCAGTGAATGTTGAAGGTGGTGGAGCGAGTGAATTTTGATGGTGGTGGAGGGAGTGAATGTTTAAGGTTGGGGTGGGAGTGAGTGTTGAACGTGGTGGAGGGAGTGAGTTTTGAAGTTGGTGGAGGGAGTGAATGTTGAAGGTGGTGGAGGGAGTGAGTGTCGAATGTGCTGGAGGGAGTGAATATTGAAGTTGGTGGAGAGACTGAGTGTTGAATGTAGTGGAGGGAGTGCGTGTTGAAGGTCGTGGAGGGAGTGCATGTTGAAGGAGGTGGACGGAGAGTGTTGAAGATGGTGGAGGGAGTGTGTGTTGAATGTGCTTGAGGGAGTGAATGTTGAAGGTGGGGGTGGGATTGAATGTTGAAGGTGGTGGAGGAAGTGAGTGTTGAAGATGGAGGAGGGCTGAATGTTGAAGGTAGTGGAGGGAGTGAGTGATGAAGGTGGTGGAGGGAGTGAGTGTTGAACGGGATGGAGGAGGTGAGTGTTGATGGTGGTGGAGGGAGTGTGCGTTGAAGATGGTGGAGAGATTAAATTTTGAAGTTGGTTGAGGGAGTGAATGTTGAAGGTTGGTGGTGGGGGTGAGTGTTGAAGGTGGTGGAGGGAGTGAGTGTTGAAGGTGGTTGAGGGAGTTAATGTTGAAGGTTGGTGGTGGGAGTGAGTGTTGAATATGGGTGTGGAGTGAATGTTGAAGGTGGTGGAGGGAGTGAATGTTGAAGGCGGTGGAGCATGTGAGTGTTGAATGTGTTGGAGGTTGTGAGTGTTGAAGTTGGTGGAGGGAGTGAGTGTTGAACGTGGTGGAGGGAGTGAATGTTGAAGGTGGTGGAGGGACTGAATGTTGAATTTGGTGGATGGAGTGAATGTGGAAGTTGGTGGAGGGAGTGAGTGTTGAAGGAGGTGGAGGGAGTCAGTGTTGAAGGTGTTGGAGGCAATGAATGTTGAAGGTGGTGGAGGGAATGAATGTTGATGGTGGTGGAGGGAGTGAATGTTGAAGGTTGGGGTGGGAGTGAGTGTTGAACGTGGTGGAGGGAGTGAGTGTTGAAGTTGGTGGAGGGAGTGAATGTTGAAGGTTGGTGGAGGGAGTGAGTGTTGAATGTGGTGGAGGGAGTGCGTGTTGAAGGTGGTGGAGGGAGTGATTGTTGAAGGTGGTGGAGGGAGTGAATGTTGAAGTTGGTGGACGGAGAGTGTTGAAGGTGGTGGAGGGAGTGAGTGTTGAAGGAGGTGGAGGGAGTGAGTGTTGAAGGTGTTGGAGGCAGTGAATGTTGAAGGTGGTGGAGGGAGTGAATGTTAATGTTGGTGGAGGGAGTGAATGTTGAAGGTTGGGGTGGGAGTGATTGTTGAACGTGGTGGAGGGAGTGAGTGTTGAAGTTGGTGGAGGGAGTGAATGTTGAAGGTGGTGGAGGGAGTGAGTGTTGAATGTGGTGGAGGGAGTGCGTGTTGAAGGTGGTGGAGGGAGTGAGTGTTGAATGTGGTCGAGGGAGTGAATGTTGAAGTTGGTGGAGAGACTGACTGTTGAATGTAGTGGAGGGAGTGCGTGTTGAAGGTGGTGGAGGGAGTGCATGTTGAAGGTGGTGGAGAGACTGAGTGTTGAATGTAGTGGAGGGAGTGCGTGTTGAAGTTGGTGGAGGGAGTGCATGTTGAAAGTGGTGGACGGAGAGTGTTGAAGGAGGTGGAGGGAGTGAGTCTTGAATGTGGTGGAGGGGAATGTTGAAGCTGGTGGAGCGAGTGAACGTTGAAGGTGGCGGACGGAGTCAATGTTGAACGTGGTGGAGGGAGTGAATGTTGAAGGTGGTGGAGGGACTGAATGTTGAATTTGGTGGATGGAGTGAATGTGGAAGTTGGTGGAGGGAGTGAGTGTTGAAGGAGGTGGAGGGAGTCAGTGTTGAAGGTGTTGGAGGCAGTGAATGTTGAAGGTGGTGGAGGGAATGAATGTTGATGGTGGTGGAGGGAGTGAATGTTGAAGGTTGGGGTGGGAGTGAGTGTTGAACGTGGTGGAGGGAGTGAGTGTTGAAGTTGGTGGAGGGAGTGAATGTTGAAGGTTGGTGGAGGGAGTGAGTGTTGAATGTGGTGGAGGGAGTGCGTGTTGAAGGTGGTGGAGGGAGTGATTGTTGAAGGTGGTGGAGGGAGTGAATGTTGAAGTTGGTGGACGGAGAGTGTTGAAGGTGGTGGAGGGAGTGAGTGTTGAAGGAGGTGGAGGGAGTGAGTGTTGAAGGTGTTGGAGGCAGTGAATGTTGAAGGTGGTGGAGGGAGTGAATGTTAATGTTGGTGGAGGGAGTGAATGTTGAAGGTTGGGGTGGGAGTGATTGTTGAACGTGGTGGAGGGAGTGAGTGTTGAAGTTGGTGGAGGGAGTGAATGTTGAAGGTGGTGGAGGGAGTGAGTGTTGAATGTGGTGGAGGGAGTGCGTGTTGAAGGTGGTGGAGGGAGTGAGTGTTGAATGTGGTCGAGGGAGTGAATGTTGAAGTTGGTGGAGAGACTGAGTGTTGAATGTAGTGGAGGGAGTGCGTGTTGAAGGTGGTGGAGGGAGTGCATGTTGAAGGTGGTGTAGAGACTGAGTGTTGAATGTAGTGGAGGGAGTGCGTGTTGAAGTTGGTGGAGGGAGTGCATGTTGAAGGTGGTGTAGAGACTGAGTGTTGAATGTAGTGGAGGGAGTGCGTGTTGAAGTTGGTGGAGGGAGTGCATGTTGAAGGTGGTGGACGGAGAGTGTTGAAGGAGGTGGAGGGAGTGAGTCTTGAATGTGGTGGAGGGGAATGTTGAAGCTGGTGGAGCGAGTGAACGTTGAAGGTGGCGGACGGAGTCAATGTTGAGATTGGTGGAGGGAGTGAATGTTGAAGGTTGGGGTGCGAGTGAATGTTGAAGTTGGTGGAGGGAGTGAGTGCTGAAGTTGGGGGTTAGAGTGAGTGTTGAAGGTGGTGGAGGTTGTGAATGTTGAAGTTGGTGGAGGGAGTGAGTGCTGAAGTTGGGGGTTAGAGTGAGTGTTGAAGGTGGTGGAGTGAGTGAGTGCTGAAGGTGGTGGAGGGAGTGAGTGTTGTAGGTGTTGGTGGGAGTGTGTGTTGAAGGTGCTGGAGGGAGTGAATGCTGAAGGTGGTGGAGGGAGTGATTGTTGAACATGGTGGAGGGAGTGAGTGTTGAAGGTGGTGGAGTGAGTGAGTGTTGAACGTGGGGGAGGGAGAGAGTGTTGAAGTTGGTGGAGGGAGTGAGTGTTCAAGGTGGAGGAGGGAGTGAATGTTGAAGGTGGTGGAGGGATTGAATGTTGTAGGTGGGAGAGGGAGTGAATTTTGAAAGTGATGGAGGGAGTGAGTGTTGAATGTGCTGGAGGGAGTGAATGTTGAAGGTGGGGGAGGGATGAGTGTTGAAGGTGAGGGAGGGAGTGAGTGTTGAACGGGGTGGAGAGGGTGTGTGTTGAAGGTGAGGGAGGGAGTGAATGTTGAATTTGGTGGAGGGAGTGAGTGTTGAATGTGGTGGAGGGAGTGAGTGTTGAAGTTGGTGGAGGGAGAGAATGTTGAAGTTGGGGGAGGGAGTGAATGTTGAAGATGGAGGAGGGAATGAGTGTTGTAGGTGGGGGAGGGAGTGAATGTTGAAGGTGGTGGAGGGAGTGAATGTTGAAAATGGAGGGGGCAGCGAGTGTTGAAGGTGGGGGAGGGAGTGAATGTTGAAGGTGGTGGAGGGAGTGAAGGATGAAGATGGAGGAGGGAGTGAGTGTTGAAGGAGGTGGGGGGAGTACAGGTTGAAGGTGGAGGAGGGAGTGAATGTTGAAGGTGGTGGAGGCTGTGAGTGTTGACGGTAGTGGAGGGAGTGAGTGTTGAAGGTCATGGAGGGAGTGAATGCTGAAGGTGTTGCAGGGAGTGAGTGTTGAAGGTAGTGGAGTGAGTGAATGTTGAATGTGGGGGAGGGAGTGAATGTTGAATGTGGGGGAGGGATTGACTGTTGAAGGTGGTGGAGGGAGTGAATGTTGAAGGTTGTGGAGGGAGTGAATGTTGAAGGTGGTGGAGGGAGTGAGTGTTGAAGGTGGAGGAGGATGTGAGTGTTGAAGGTGGTGGAGGGGGTGAGTGTTGAAGGTGGTGGAGGGAGTGAATGTTGAAGGAGGTGGAGGGAGTGAGTGTTGAAGATGTGGGAGGGATTGAATGTTGAAGGTGGTGGAGGGAGTGAGTGTTGAAGATGGAGGAGGGAGTGACTGTTGAAGGTCGGGAAGGGAGTGAGTGTTGAAGCTGTTGGAGGGAGTGAGTGTTGAACAGGATGGAGGAGGTGAGTGTTGAATGTGGTGGAGGGAGTGTGCGTTGAAGATGGTGGAGGGAGTAAATTTTGAAGTTGGTGGACGGACTGAATGTTGAATGTGGTGGAGGGGGTCAATGTTGAAGGTGGTAGAGGGAGTGAGTGCTGAAGGTGGTGCAGGGAGTGAGTGTTGAAGGTGGTGGAGGGAGTGAGTGTTGAAGGTGGTTGAGGGAGTGAATGTTGAAGGTGGTTGAGGGAGTGAATGTTGATGGTGGTGGAGGGAGTGAGTGTTGAAGGTGGTGGAGGGTGTGAGTGTTGATCGGGATGGAGGAGGTGAGTCTTGAAGTTGGTTGAGGAAGTGTGCGTTGAAGATGGTGGAGGGAGTAAATTTTGAAGTTGGTGGAGGGAGTGAATGTTGAAGGTTGGTGGTGGGAGTGAGTGTTGAAGGTGGTGGAGGGAGTGAGTGTTGAAGGGGGTGGAGGGAGTGAATGTTCAAGGTGGGGGAGCGAGTGAATGTTGAAGGCGGTGGAGGGAGTGAGTGTTGAAGGTGGTGGAGGGAGTGAGTGTTGAATTTGGAGGGAGTGAATGTTGTAGGTATGGCAGGGAGTGAATGTTGAAGGTGGTGGTGGGAGTAAATGTTGAAGGTGGTGGATGGAGTGAGTATTGAGGGTGGTGAAGGGAGTGAATGTTGAAGGTGGGGGAGGGAGTGAGTGTTGAAGTTGGTGGAGGGAGTGAGTGTTGAACGTGGTGGAGGGAGTGAATGTTGAAGGTGGTGGAGGGACTGAATGTTGAATTTGGTGGATGGAGTGAATGTGGAAGTTGGTGGAGGGAGTGAGTGTTGAAGGAGGTGGAGGGAGTCAGTGTTGAAGGTGTTGGAGGCAGTGAATGTTGAAGGTGGTGGAGGGAATGAATGTTGATGGTGGTGGAGGGAGTGAATGTTGAAGGTTGGGGTGGGAGTGAGTGTTGAACGTGGTGGAGGGAGTGAGTGTTGAAGTTGGTGGAGGGAGTGAATGTTGAAGGTTGGTGGAGGGAGTGAGTGTTGAATGTGGTGGAGGGAGTGCGTGTTGAAGGTGGTGGAGGGAGTGATTGTTGAAGGTGGTGGAGGGAGTGAATGTTGAAGTTGGTGGACGGAGAGTGTTGAAGGTGGTGGAGGGAGTGAGTGTTGAAGGAGGTGGAGGGAGTGAGTGTTGAAGGTGTTGGAGGCAGTGAATGTTGAAGGTGGTGGAGGGAGTGAATGTTAATGTTGGTGGAGGGAGTGAATGTTGAAGGTTGGGGTGGGAGTGATTGTTGAACGTGGTGGAGGGAGTGAGTGTTGAAGTTGGTGGAGGGAGTGAATGTTGAAGGTGGTGGAGGGAGTGAGTGTTGAATGTGGTGGAGGGAGTGCGTGTTGAAGGTGGTGGAGGGAGTGAGTGTTGAATGTGGTCGAGGGAGTGAATGTTGAAGTTGGTGGAGAGACTGACTGTTGAATGTAGTGGAGGGAGTGCGTGTTGAAGGTGGTGGAGGGAGTGCATGTTGAAGGTGGTGGAGAGACTGAGTGTTGAATGTAGTGGAGGGAGTGCGTGTTGAAGTTGGTGGAGGGAGTGCATGTTGAAAGTGGTGGACGGAGAGTGTTGAAGGAGGTGGAGGGAGTGAGTCTTGAATGTGGTGGAGGGGAATGTTGAAGCTGGTGGAGCGAGTGAACGTTGAAGGTGGCGGACGGAGTCAATGTTGAACGTGGTGGAGGGAGTGAATGTTGAAGGTGGTGGAGGGACTGAATGTTGAATTTGGTGGATGGAGTGAATGTGGAAGTTGGTGGAGGGAGTGAGTGTTGAAGGAGGTGGAGGGAGTCAGTGTTGAAGGTGTTGGAGGCAGTGAATGTTGAAGGTGGTGGAGGGAATGAATGTTGATGGTGGTGGAGGGAGTGAATGTTGAAGGTTGGGGTGGGAGTGAGTGTTGAACGTGGTGGAGGGAGTGAGTGTTGAAGTTGGTGGAGGGAGTGAATGTTGAAGGTTGGTGGAGGGAGTGAGTGTTGAATGTGGTGGAGGGAGTGCGTGTTGAAGGTGGTGGAGGGAGTGATTGTTGAAGGTGGTGGAGGGAGTGAATGTTGAAGTTGGTGGACGGAGAGTGTTGAAGGTGGTGGAGGGAGTGAGTGTTGAAGGAGGTGGAGGGAGTGAGTGTTGAAGGTGTTGGAGGCAGTGAATGTTGAAGGTGGTGGAGGGAGTGAATGTTAATGTTGGTGGAGGGAGTGAATGTTGAAGGTTGGGGTGGGAGTGATTGTTGAACGTGGTGGAGGGAGTGAGTGTTGAAGTTGGTGGAGGGAGTGAATGTTGAAGGTGGTGGAGGGAGTGAGTGTTGAATGTGGTGGAGGGAGTGCGTGTTGAAGGTGGTGGAGGGAGTGAGTGTTGAATGTGGTCGAGGGAGTGAATGTTGAAGTTGGTGGAGAGACTGAGTGTTGAATGTAGTGGAGGGAGTGCGTGTTGAAGGTGGTGGAGGGAGTGCATGTTGAAGGTGGTGTAGAGACTGAGTGTTGAATGTAGTGGAGGGAGTGCGTGTTGAAGTTGGTGGAGGGAGTGCATGTTGAAGGTGGTGGACGGAGAGTGTTGAAGGAGGTGGAGGGAGTGAGTCTTGAATGTGGTGGAGGGGAATGTTGAAGCTGGTGGAGCGAGTGAACGTTGAAGGTGGCGGACGGAGTCAATGTTGAGATTGGTGGAGGGAGTGAATGTTGAAGGTTGGGGTGCGAGTGAATGTTGAAGTTGGTGGAGGGAGTGAGTGCTGAAGTTGGGGGTTAGAGTGAGTGTTGAAGGTGGTGGAGGTTGTGAATGTTGAAGTTGGTGGAGGGAGTGAGTGCTGAAGTTGGGGGTTAGAGTGAGTGTTGAAGGTGGTGGAGTGAGTGAGTGCTGAAGGTGGTGGAGGGAGTGAGTGTTGTAGGTGTTGGTGGGAGTGTGTGTTGAAGGTGCTGGAGGGAGTGAATGCTGAAGGTGGTGGAGGGAGTGATTGTTGAACATGGTGGAGGGAGTGAGTGTTGAAGGTGGTGGAGTGAGTGAGTGTTGAACGTGGGGGAGGGAGAGAGTGTTGAAGTTGGTGGAGGGAGTGAGTGTTCAAGGTGGAGGAGGGAGTGAATGTTGAAGGTGGTGGAGGGATTGAATGTTGTAGGTGGGAGAGGGAGTGAATTTTGAAAGTGATGGAGGGAGTGAGTGTTGAATGTGCTGGAGGGAGTGAATGTTGAAGGTGGGGGAGGGATGAGTGTTGAAGGTGAGGGAGGGAGTGAGTGTTGAACGGGGTGGAGAGGGTGTGTGTTGAAGGTGAGGGAGGGAGTGAATGTTGAATTTGGTGGAGGGAGTGAGTGTTGAATGTGGTGGAGGGAGTGAGTGTTGAAGTTGGTGGAGGGAGAGAATGTTGAAGTTGGGGGAGGGAGTGAATGTTGAAGATGGAGGAGGGAATGAGTGTTGTAGGTGGGGGAGGGAGTGAATGTTGAAGGTGGTGGAGGGAGTGAATGTTGAAAATGGAGGGGGCAGCGAGTGTTGAAGGTGGGGGAGGGAGTGAATGTTGAAGGTGGTGGAGGGAGTGAAGGATGAAGATGGAGGAGGGAGTGAGTGTTGAAGGAGGTGGGGGGAGTACAGGTTGAAGGTGGAGGAGGGAGTGAATGTTGAAGGTGGTGGAGGCTGTGAGTGTTGACGGTAGTGGAGGGAGTGAGTGTTGAAGGTCATGGAGGGAGTGAATGCTGAAGGTGTTGCAGGGAGTGAGTGTTGAAGGTAGTGGAGTGAGTGAATGTTGAATGTGGGGGAGGGAGTGAATGTTGAATGTGGGGGAGGGATTGACTGTTGAAGGTGGTGGAGGGAGTGAATGTTGAAGGTTGTGGAGGGAGTGAATGTTGAAGGTGGTGGAGGGAGTGAGTGTTGAAGGTGGAGGAGGATGTGAGTGTTGAAGGTGGTGGAGGGGGTGAGTGTTGAAGGTGGTGGAGGGAGTGAATGTTGAAGGAGGTGGAGGGAGTGAGTGTTGAAGATGTGGGAGGGATTGAATGTTGAAGGTGGTGGAGGGAGTGAGTGTTGAAGATGGAGGAGGGAGTGACTGTTGAAGGTCGGGAAGGGAGTGAGTGTTGAAGCTGTTGGAGGGAGTGAGTGTTGAACAGGATGGAGGAGGTGAGTGTTGAATGTGGTGGAGGGAGTGTGCGTTGAAGATGGTGGAGGGAGTAAATTTTGAAGTTGGTGGACGGACTGAATGTTGAATGTGGTGGAGGGGGTCAATGTTGAAGGTGGTAGAGGGAGTGAGTGCTGAAGGTGGTGCAGGGAGTGAGTGTTGAAGGTGGTGGAGGGAGTGAGTGTTGAAGGTGGTTGAGGGAGTGAATGTTGAAGGTGGTTGAGGGAGTGAATGTTGATGGTGGTGGAGGGAGTGAGTGTTGAAGGTGGTGGAGGGTGTGAGTGTTGATCGGGATGGAGGAGGTGAGTCTTGAAGTTGGTTGAGGAAGTGTGCGTTGAAGATGGTGGAGGGAGTAAATTTTGAAGTTGGTGGAGGGAGTGAATGTTGAAGGTTGGTGGTGGGAGTGAGTGTTGAAGGTGGTGGAGGGAGTGAGTGTTGAAGGGGGTGGAGGGAGTGAATGTTCAAGGTGGGGGAGCGAGTGAATGTTGAAGGCGGTGGAGGGAGTGAGTGTTGAAGGTGGTGGAGGGAGTGAGTGTTGAATTTGGAGGGAGTGAATGTTGTAGGTATGGCAGGGAGTGAATGTTGAAGGTGGTGGTGGGAGTAAATGTTGAAGGTGGTGGATGGAGTGAGTATTGAGGGTGGTGAAGGGAGTGAATGTTGAAGGTGGGGGAGGGAGTGAGTGTTGAAGTTGGTGGAGGGAGTGAGTGTTGAAGGTGGGGGAGGGAATGAATGTTGAAGGTGGAGGAGGGATTGAATGTTGAAGGTGGTGGAGGGATCGAATGTTGTAGGTGGGAGAGGGAGTGAATTTTGAAAGTGATGGAGGGAGTGAGTGTTGAAAATGGTGGAGGCAGTGAGTGTTGTAGGTGGGGGAGGGCGTGAATGTTGAAGGTGGTGGAGGGAGTGAAGGATGAAGATGGAGGAGGGAGTGAGTGTTGAAGGAGGTGGGGGGAGTACAGGTTGAAGGTGGAGGAGGGAGTGAATGTTGAAGGTGGTGGAGGCAGTGAGTGTTGACGGTAGTGGAGGGATTGAGTGTTGAAGGTGATGGAGGGAGTGAATGCTGAAGGTGTTGCAGGGAGTGAATGTTGTAGGTTGGGGAGGGAATGAATGTTGAATGTGGGGGAGGGAGTGAGTGTTGAAGGTAGTGGAGTGAGTGAATGTTGAATATGGGGGAGGGAGTGAATGTTGAATGTGGGGGAGGGAGTGAGTGTTGAAGGTAGTGGAGTGAGTGAATGTTGAATGTGGGGGGGGGAGTGAATGTTGAATGTGGGGGAGGGATTGACTGTTGAAGGTCGTGGAGGGAGTGAATGTATGAAGGTGGTGGAGGGAGTGAGTGTTGAAGTTTGTGGAGGGAGTGAATGTTGAAGGTGGTGGAGGGAGTAAGTGTTGAAGTTGGTGGAGGGAGTGAATGTTGAAGGTGGTGGAGGGAGTGAGTGTTGAAGGTGGAGGAGGATGTGAGTGTTGAAGGTGGTGGAGGGGGTGAGTGTTGAAGGTGGTGGAGGGAGTGAATGTTGAAGGAGGTGGAGGAGTGAGTGTTGAAGATGTGGGAGGGATTGAATGTTGAAGGTGGTGGAGGGAGTGAGTGTTGAAGATGGCGGAGGGAGTGACTGTTGAAGGTGGGGAAGGGAGTGAGTGTTGAAGGTGGTGGAGGGAGTGAGTGTTGAAGGTGGTGGAGGGAGTGAGTGTTGAACAGGATGGAGGAGGTGAGTGTTGAAGGTGGTGGAGGGAGTGTGCGTTGAAGATGGTGGAGGGAGTAAATTTTGAAGTTGGTGGAGGGAGTGAATGTTGAAGGTGGTGCAGGGAGTGAGTGTTGAAGGTGGTGGAGGGAGTGTGTGTTGAAGGTGGTTGAGGGAGTGAATGTTGAAGGTGGGGGAGGAGTTGAATGTTGAAAGTGGTGGAGGGAGTGAGTGTTGAAGATGGAGGAGGGAGTGAATGTTGATGGTGGTGGAGGGAGTGAGTGTTGAAGGTGGTGGAGCGAGTGAGTGTTGAAGGAGGTGGAGGGAATGAGTGTTTAAGGTGTTGGTGGCAGTGAATGTTGAAGGTGGTGGAGGGAGTGAGTGTTGAAAGTGGTGGAGGGAGTGAATTTTGAAGTTGGTTGTGGGAGTGAGTGTTGAAGGTGGTGGAGGGAGAGAATGTTGAAGGTGGTGGAGGGAGTGAATGTGGAACGTGGTGGAGGGTTTGAATGTTGAAGGTGGTGGAGTGTGTGATTGTTGAATTTGGTTGAGGGAGTGAGTGTTGAAGGTGGTGGCGGGAGTGATTGTTGAAGGTGGGGGAGGGTGTTATGTTGAAGGTGGTGGAGTGAGTGAGTGTTGAAGGTGATCAATGGAGTGAGTGTTGAAGATTTTGGAGGGAGTAATTGTTGAAGGTGGTGGAGGGAGTGAGTGTTGAATGTGGTGGAGGGTGTGAATGATGAAGGTGGGGGAGGGACTGAGTGTTGAAGGTGTTGGAGGGAGTGAGTGTTGAAGTTGGAGGAGGGAGTGAGAGCTAAATGTCATAGAGGGAGAGAGGGTAGAAGGTGATCGATGGAGTGAATGTTGAAGGTGGTGAAGGGAGTGAGTGTGGAAGGTGGTGGAGGGAATGAATTTTGAATGTGATGGAGGGAGTGAGTGTTGAATGTGGTGGAGGGAGTGAATGTTGTAGGTGGGGTAGGGAGTGAATGTTGAAGGTGGTGGAGCGAGTGACTGTTGAAGGTGGTGGAGGGTGTGAATTTTGAAGGCGGTGGAGGGATTGAGTGTTGAATGTGTTGGAGGGACTGAGTGTTGAACGTGGTGGAGGGTGTGAGTGTTGAACGGGGTGGAGGGAGTGAGTTTTGAAGGTGGTGGAGGGAGCGAATGTTGAAGGTGGTGGATGGAGTGAAAGTTGAGGGTTGTGGAGGGAGTGAATGTTGAATATGGTGGAGGGAGTGAATGTTGAAGGTGTTGGAGGGAGTGTTTGTTGAAGATGGTGGAGGGAGTGAGTATTGAAGGTGGTCGAGGGAGTGAGTGTTGAAGTTGATGAAGAGAGTGAGTGTTGAAGATGGTGGATGGATTGAATGTTGAAGGTGGGGGAGTGAGTGAGTGTTGAAGTTGGTCGAGGGAGTGAGTGTTGAAGGTGCTGGCGGGAGTGATTGTTGAAGGTGGGGGAGGGTGTGATGTTGAAAGTGGGGGTTGGAGTGATTGTTGAAGGTGGGGGAGGGTGTGATGTTGAAAGTGGGGGTTGGACTGAATGTTGAAGGTGGTGGAGGGAGTGAGTGTTGAAGGTGATCAATGGAGTGAGTGTTGAAGGTTTTGGAGGGAGTAATTGTTGAAGGTGGTGGAGGGAGTGAGTGTTGAAGGTGGTGGAGGGAGTAATTGTTGAAGGTGGTGGAGGGAGTGAGTGTTGAAGGTGTTGGAGGGAGTGAGTGTTGAAGTTGGAGGAGGGAGTGAGAGCTAAATGTCATAGAGGGAGAGAGAGTAGAAGGTGATCGATGGAGTGAATGTTGAAGGTGGTGAAGGGAGTGAGTGTGGAAGGTGGGGGAGGGAATGAATTTTGAATGTGATGGAGGGAGTGAGTGTTGAACGTGGTGGAGGGTGTGAGTGTTGAACGGGGTGGAGGGAGTGAGTGTTGAAAGTGTTGGAGGGAGTGAATGTTGTCGTTGGGGGAGGGAGTGAGTGTTGAAGATGGAGGACGGTGTGAATGTTGAATTTGGTGGATGGAGTGAAAGTTGAGGGTTGTGGAGGGACTGAATGTTGAATGTCGTGGAGGGATGTAGTGTTCAATGTGGTGGAGGGAGTGAATGTTCAAGGTCGTGGAGGGAGTGAGTGTTGAAGGTGGTGGAGGGTGTGAATGTTGAAGGTGGTGGAGGGATTGAGTTTTGAACGGAGTGGAGGAAGTGAGTGTTGAAAGTGTTGGAGGGAGTGAATGTCGAAGTTGGGGGAGGGAGTGAATGTTCAAGGTGGTGGAGGGAGTGAATGTTGAAGTTGGAGGAAGTGAATGTTGAAGGTGGGGAAGG
Source organism: Isurus oxyrinchus (assembly GCA_026770705.1). NCBI lineage: Eukaryota > Metazoa > Chordata > Chondrichthyes > Lamniformes > Lamnidae > Isurus > Isurus oxyrinchus. The sequence goes on along the minus strand of JANJGN010001425.1, from coordinate 67,795 downwards.
GAGTGAATGTTGAAAGTCGTGGAGATAATGAGTTTTGAACGTGGTGGAGGGACTGAGTGTAGAAGCTGATCGATGTAGTGGGTGTTGAAGGTTGTGGAGCGAGTCAATGTTGAAGGTGGAGGAGGGAGTGAATGTTGAAGTTGGTGGAGGGAGTGATTGTTGAATGTGGTGGAGTGAGTCAGTGTTGAAAGTGGTGGAGGGAGTGAATTTGGAAGGTGGAGGAGTGAGTGCGTTCTAAAGGTGGTGGAGGTTGGGAGTGTAGAAGGTGATCGATGGAGTGAGTGTTGAAGAATGTGGAGGGAGTGAATGTTGAAGGTGGAGGAGGGATTGAGTGTTGGACGTGGTGGAGGGTGTGAATGTTGAAGGTGATGGAGGTAGTGAGTGTTGAAGGTGATGGAGGTAGTGAGTGTTGAAGGTGCTGGAGGGAGTGAGTTTTGAAGGTGCTTGAGGGAGTAAATGCTGAATGTGGGGGAGGGAGTGAGTGTTGAAGGTGGTGGAGGGAGTGAATGTTGAAGATTGTGGAGGGAGTGGATGTTGATGGTGGTGGAGGGAGTGAGTGTTGAAAGTGGTGGAGGGAGTGAATGTTGAAGGTGTAGGAGTGAGTGAGTGCTAAGGTTGGTGGAGGGTGTGAGTGTAGAAGGTGATCGATGGAGTGAGTGTTGAAGAATGTGGAGGGGGTAAGTGTTGAAGTTGTTGGAGGGAGTGAGTGTTGAAGTTGGTGGAGGGTGTGAATGTTGAAGGTGATGGAGGTAGTGAGTGTTGGACATGGTGGAGGGTGTGAATGTTGAAGGTGATGGAGTGTAGTGAGTGTTGAGGGTCGCGGAGGGAGTGATTTTTGAAGTTGCTTGAGGGAGTAAATGCTGAAGGTGGGGGAGGGATTGAGTGTTGAACGGCGTGGAGGGAGTGAGTGTTGAAGGTGTTGGAGGGAGTGAATGTTGTAGGTGTGGTAGGGAGAAAATGTTGAAGCTGGTGGAGGCTGTGAATGTTGAAGGTGGTGGAGGGATTGAGTGTTGAACGGGGTGGAGGGAGTGAGTGTTGAAGGTGTTGGAGCGAGTGAATGTTGTAGGTGGGGTAGGGAGAGAATGTTGAAGGTGGTGGAGGGTGTGACTGTTGTAGGTGGTGGAGGGAGTGAATGTTGAAGGTGGTGGAGGGAGTGAGTGTTGAAGGTGGTGGAGGGAGTGAGTGTTGAAGTTGGAGGAAGTGAATGTTGTTGGTGAGGGAGGCAGTGAATGTTGAAGTTGGTGGAGGGAGTGAATGTTGAAGGTGGGGAAGGGATTGAATGTTGAAGGTGGTGGAGGGAATGAGTTTTGAAGGTGGTGGAGGGAGTGAGTGTTGAAGGTGGTGGAGGGAATGAGTTTTGAAGGTGGTGGAGGGAGTGATTGTTGAAGGTGGTGGAGGGAGTGAGTGTTGAAGGTGGTGGAGGGAGTGAATGTTGAAGGTGGGGGAGGGAGTGAATGTTGAAGGTGGGGGAGGGAGTGAATGTTGAAGGTGGTGGAGGGAGTGAATGTTGAAGGTGGTGGAGGGAGTGAATGTTGAAGGTGGGGGAGGGAGTGAATGTTGAAGGTGGTGGAGGGAGTGAGTGTTGAAGTTGGATGGAGTGAATGTTGTAGGTGGGGGTGGGAGTGAATGTTGAAGGTAGTGGAGGGAGTGAATGTTGAAAGTGGGGGAGGGAGTGAACGTTGAAAGTGGTGGAGGGAGTGAATGTTGAAGGTGGTGAAGGGATTGAGTGTTGAAGGTGGTAGAGGGAGTGAATGTTGAAAGTGGTGGAGGGAGTGAGTGTTGAAGGTGGTGGAGGGTGTGAATGTTGAAGGTGTTGGAGAGAGTGATTGTTGCAGGGGCTTGAGGGAGTTAATGTTGAAGGTGGGGGAGGTAGTGAGTGTTGAAGATGGAGGAGGGAGTGAGTATTGAAGGTGGTGGAGGGAGTGAGTGTTGAAGGTGGTGGAGGGAGTGAATGTTGAAGGTGGGGGAGGGAGTGATTGTTGAACGTGGTGGAGGGAGTGAGTGTTGAACGTGGTGGAGGGAGTGAGTGCTAAGGGTGGTGGAGGGTGTGAGTGTAGAAGGTGATCGATGGAGTGAGTGTTGAAGAATGTTGAGGGGGTAAGTGTTGAAGTTGTTGGAGGGAGTGAGTATTGAAGGTGGTGGAGGGAGTGAATGTTGAAGGTGATGGAGGGAGTGAGTGTTGAAGGTGGTGGAGGGAGTGAATGTTGAAGTTGATGAAGAGAGTGAGTGTTGAAGGTAGTGGAGTGAGTGAATGTTGAAGGTGGGGGAGGGAGTGATTGTTGAAGTTGGTGGAGGGAGTGAATGTTGAAGGTGGTGGAGGGAGTGAGTGCTAAGGGTGGTGGAGGGTGTGAGTGTGGAAGGTGATCGATGGAGTGAGTGTTGAAGAATGTGGAGGGATTAAGTGTTGAAGTTGTTGGAGGGAGTGAGTGTTGAAGGTGGTGGAGGGAGTGAATGTTGAAGCTGGTGGAGGGAGTGAATGTTGAAGGTGGTGGAGGGAGTGAATGTTGAAGGTGGTGGAGGGAGTGAATGTTGAAGGTGGTGGAGGGAGTGAGTGTTGAAGGTGTTGGAGGGAGTGAGTGTTGATGTTTCTGGTGGGAGTGAATGTTGAATTTGATGGAGTCGTTGAATGTTGAAGGTGGTGGATGGAATGAATGTTGAGGTTGGCAGGAGTGAGTATTGAAGGTGTTGGAGGGAGTGAGTGTTGAAAGTGGTGGAGGGAGTGAGTGTTGAAGGTGGAGGAGGGAGTGAATGTTGAAGGTGTTTGGGGGAGTGAATGTTGTAGGTGGGGGATCGAGTGAATGTTGAAGGTGGTGGAGGGAGCGAATGTTGAAGTTGGGAGACGGAGTGAATGTTGAATGTGGTGTAGTGACTGAATGTTGAGGGTTGGGGAGGGAGTTAATGATCAATGCGGTGGAGGGATTTAGTGTTCAAGGTTGTGGAGGGAGTGAGCGTTGAATGTTGTGGAGGGAATGAATGTTGAAGGTGGTGGAGGGAGTGAGATTTGAAGGTGGTGGATGGAGTGAGTGTTGAAAGTGGTCGATGGAGTGGATGTTGAAGGTGGAGGAGGGAGTGAGTGCTAAAGGTGGTGGAGGGAGTAAGTGTTGAAGGTTTTGGAGGGAATGAGTGTTGAAGGTTGTGGAGGGAGTGAGTGTTGAAGGTTGTGGAGGGAGTGAGTGTTGAACGTGGTGGAGGGTCTGAATGTTGAATGTCATGGAGGGAGTGATTTTTGAAGGTGCTGGAGTGAGTGAATGTTGAAGGTGGGGGAGGGAGTGATTGTTGAAGATAGTGGTGGGAGTGAATGTTGAAGTTGATGAAGAGGGTGAGTGTTGAAGGTGGTGGAGGGAGTGAATGTTGAAGTTGGGGGAGGGAGTGATTGTTGAAGTTGGTGGAGGGAGTGAGTGTGGAAGGTGGTGGAGGGTGTGAGTGTTGAAAGTGGTGGAAGGCGTGAATGTTGAAGGTGGAGGAGTGAGTGAGTGCTAAAGGTGGTGGAGAGAGTGAGTGTTGAAGGTGCTTGATGGAGTAAATGCGGAAGATGGGGGAGGGAGTGAGTGTTGAAGGTGGTGGAGGGTGTGAATGTTGAAGGTGGTGGAGGGAGTGAGTGTTGAAGGTGGTGGAGGGTGTGAATGTTGAAGGTGGTGGAGGGATTGAGTGTCGAAGTTGCTGGAGCGGGGGGAATGTTGTAGGTGGGGGAGGGAGTGAATGTTGAAGGTGTTGGAGGGAGTGACTTTTGAAGCTGGTGTAGGGGGTGAATGTTGAAGGTGATGGAGGTACTGAGTGTTGAAGTTGGTGGAGGGAGTGAGTTTTGAAGGTGCTTGAGGGAGTAAATGCGGAAGGTGGGGGAGGGAGTGAGTGTTGAAGTTGTTGGAGGTAGTGAATGTTGTAGGTGGGGGAGGGAGTGAATGTTGAATGTTGTGGAGGGAGTGACTGTTGAAGATGGTGGAGGGTGTGAATGTTGAAGGTGGTGGAGGGAGTGACTGTTGAAGGTGGGGGAGGGAGTGAATGTTGAAGGTGGCGGAGGGAGTGAATGTTGAAGGTGGGGGAGGGAGTGAATGTTGAAACTGGTGGAGGCAGTGAATGTTGAAGGTGGTGGAGGGAGTGAGTGTAGAAAGTGGTGGAGGGAGTGAATTTTGAAGTTGATGGAGGGAGTGAATGTGGAACGTGGTGGAGGGTTTGAATGTTGAAGGTAGTGGAGTGTGTGATTGTTGAAGTTGGTTGAGGGAGTGAGTGTTGAAGGTGGGGGAGGGTGTGAGTGTTGAAGGTGATCAATGGAGTGAGTGTTGAAGATTTTGGAGGGAGTAATTGTTGAAGGTGGTGGAGGGAGTGAGTGTTGAATGTGGTGGAGGGTGTGAATGTTGAAGGTGGGGGAGGGAGTGAGTGTTGAAGTTGGAGGAGGGAGTGAGTGTTGAAGGTGGTGGAGGGAGTGAGTGTTGAATGTGGTGGAGTGAGTGAATGTTGAAGTTGGAGGAGGGAGTAAAAGCAAAAGGTGGTGGAGGGAGCAATTGGTGAAGGTGGTGGAGGGAGTGAGTGTTGAAGGTTGTGGAGGGAGTGAGTGTTGAAGGTTGTTGGAGGGAGTGATTGTTGGACGTGGTGGAGGGATTGAGTGTTGAACGGGGTGGAGGGAGTGAGTGTTGAAGGTGTTGGAGGGAGTGAATGTTGTAGGTGGGGTAGGAAGAGAATGTTGAAGGTGGGGGAGGGATTGAATGTTGAAAGTGGTGGAGGGAATGAGTTTTGAAGGTGGTGGAGGGAATGAGTTTTGAAGGTGGTGGAGGGAGTGAATGTTGAAGGTGGGGAAGGGAGTGAATGTGGAAGGTGGTGGAGGGAGTGAATGTTGAAAGTGGGGGAGGGAGTGAACGTTGAAGGTGGTGAAGGGATTGAGTGTTGAAGGTGGTGGAGGGAGTGAATGTTGAAAGTGGTGGAGGGGGTGAATTTTGAAGTTGGTGGAGGGAGTGAGTGTTGAAAATGGTGGAGGGTGTGAATGTTGAAGGTGTTGGAGAGAGTGATTGTTGAAGGTTGTGGAGGGAGTGATTGTTGCAGGTGCTTGAGGGAGTTAATGTTGAAGGTGCGGGAGGGAGTGAATGTTGAAGGTGGGGGAGGGAGTGATTGCTGAAGTTGGTGGAGGGAGTGAGTGTTGAAGGTGGTGGAGGGTGTGAGTGTTGAAAGTGGTGGAGGAAGTGAATGTTGAAGGTGGAGGAGTGAGTGAGTGCAAAAGGTGGTGGAGAGAGTGCGTTTAGAAGGTGATCGATGGAGTGACTGTTGAAGGATGTAGAGGGAGTAAGTGTTGAAGTTGGTGAAGGGAGTGAGTGTTGAAGGTGCTTGAGGGAGTAAATGCGGAAGGTGGGGGAGGGAGTGAGTGTTGAAGTTGTTGGAAGGAGTGAATGTTGTAGGTGGGGGAGGGAGTGAATGTTGAATGTTGTGGAGGGAGTGACTGTTGAAGGTGATGGAGGGTGTGAATGTTGAAGGTGGTGGATGGAGTGAGTGTTGAAGTTGGTGGAGGGAGTGAGTGTTGAAGGTTGTGGAGGGAGTGAATATTGAAGGTGGTGGAGGGAATAATTGTTGAAGGTGGTGGAGGGAGTGAATGTTGAAGGTGATGGACGGAGTGAGTGTTGAAGGTGCTGGAGGGAGGGAATGTGGAAGGTGGTGGAGGGAGTGAATGCTGAAGGTGGTGGCGAGAGTAAGTGTTGAAGGTGATGGAAGGAGTGAATGTTGAAGGTGGTGGAGGGAGTGATTATTGAAGGTGGTGGATGGTGTGAGTGTTGAGGGTGGTGGAGGGAGTGAATGTTAAAGATGGAGGAGGGAGTGAGTGTTGAAGTTGGAGGAGGGATTGAATGTTGCAGGTCGTGGAGGGAGTGAGTGTTGAAGGTGGTGGAAGGAGTGAATGTTGAAAGTGGTGGAGGGAGTGAGTGTTGAAGGTGGTGGAGGGAGTGAATGTTGAAGGTGGTGGAGGGAGTGCATGTTGTTGGTGGGGGAGGGAGTGAATGTTGAAGTTAGTGGAGGGAGTGAGTGTTGATCGTGGGTGAGGGAGTGAGTGTAGAAGGTGATTGATGGAGTGAGTGTTGAAGGTTGTGGAGGGAGTGAATGTTGAAGTTGGTGGAGGGACTGAGAGTTGAAGGTGGTGGAGGGAGTGTATTTTGAAGGTGGTTGAGGGAGTGAATGTTGAAGGTGGTGAAGGGAGTGAGGGTTGAATTTGGTGGAGGAAGGGAGTGTTGATTTTGGTGGAGGGAGTGAGTGTTGAAGATGGTGGAGGGAGTGAGTGTTGAAGGTGGTGGAGGGAGTGAAAGTTGAAGTTGGTGGAGGGAGGGAGTGTTGTAAGTTGAGGAGGGAGTGAGTGTTGAACGTGGTGGTGGGAGTGAATGTTGAAGGTTTTGGAGGTTGTGACTGTTGAAGGTGGTGGAGGGAGTGAGTGTTGAGGTTGGTGGAGGGAGTGAGTGTTGAAGGTGGTGGAGGGATTGAGTGTTGAAAGTGTTGGAGGGAGTGAGTGTTGAAGGTGGTGGAGGGAGTGACTATTGAAGGTGGTGGATGGTGTGAGTGTTGAGGGTGGTGGAGGGAGTGAGTGTTGATGATGGGGGAGGGAGTGAGTATTGAAGTTGGTGGTGGGAGTGAATGTTGAAGGTGGTGGAGGGAGTGAGTGTTGAAGGTGGTGGAGGCAGTGACTGTTGAAGATAGGGGAGGGAGTGAGTTTTGAAGTTGGTGGTTGGAGTGAATGTTCAAGGTGGTGGAGGGAGTGAATGTTGAGTTTGGAGGGCGTGAGTGTTGAAGGTGGTGGAGGGAGTGACTGTTGAAGGTGGTGGAGGGAATGAATGTTGAAGGTGGTGGAGGGAGTGAGTGTTGAATGTGGTGGAAGGAGTGAGTGTTGAACGTCGTGGAGGGAGTGAGTGTTGAAGATTGTGGAGATAGTGACTGTTAAAGGTGGTGGAGCGAGTGAATGTTAAAGGTGGTGGAGGGAGTGAGTGTTGAATGTCGTGGAGGGACTGAATGTTGAAGTTGGTTGAGGGAGTGAATGTTGTAGGTGGGGGATGGAGTGAATGTTGAAGATGGTGGAGGGAGGGAGTGTTGAAGGTGTTGGAGTGAGTGCATGTTGAAGGTGCTGGAGGGAGTGATTGTTGATGTTCCTTGAGGAAGTGAGGGTTGAAGGTGGGGGAGCGAGTAAATGTTGAAGGTGGTGGAGGAAGTGAGTGTTGCAGGTGGTTGAAGGAGTGAATGTTGAAGATGATGGCGGAATGAAGTGATGAAGGTGGTGGAGGGAGTGAGTGTTGAAGGAAGTGGAGCGACTGAGTGTTGAAGGTGGTGGAGGGATTGAACGTTGAAGGTGTTGGAGGCAGTGAGTGTTGAAGGTAGTGGAGGGAGTGAGTGTTGATGGTGGAGGGAGTGAATGTTGAAGGTGGTGGAGGGAGTGAGAGTTGTCGGTGGGGGAGGGAGTGAATTTTGAATGTGGTCGAGGGAGTGAGTGTTGATGATGGTGGAGGGAGTGAGTGTTGAAGTTGGTGGAGGGAGTGATTGTTGAAGGTGGGGGAGGGAGTATTTGTTAAAGGTGGGGGAGGGAGTGAATGTTGAAGGTGGTGGAGGGAGTGAGTGTTGAATGTCGTGGAGCGAGTGAATGTTGAAGTTGGTTGAGAGAGTGAATGTTGTAGGTGGAGGATTGAGTGAATGTTGAAGGTGGTGGAGGGAGGGTGTGTTGAAGGTTCTGGAGAGAGTGAGTGTTGAAGATGGTGGAGGGTGGGAGTGTTGAAGGTTTTGGAGGGTGTGCATGTTGAAGGTGCTGGAGGGAATGAGTGTTGAAGGTGGTGGAGGGAGTGAATGTTGAAGGTGGTGGAGGGAGTGAGTGTTGAGAGTGGTGCAGGGAGCGAATGTTGAAGTTGGAGGGAGAGAATGTTGAAGGTGGTGGAGGGAGTGTGTGTTGAACGTCGTGGAGGGAGTTAATGTTGAAGGTAGTGGAGGGAGAGAGTGTTGAAGGTGGTGGAGGGAGTGAATGTTGATGGTGGTGAAGGGAGTGCATGTTGACGTTAGTGGAGGGAGTGAGTGTTGATCGTGGGGGAGGGAGTGAGTGTAGAAGGTGATTGATGGAGTGAGGGTTGAAGTTTGTGGAGGGAATGAATGTTGAAGTTGGTGGTGGGACTGAGAGTTGAAGGTGGTGGAGGGAGTGAGTGTTGAAGGTGGTGCAGGGAGTGAAAGTTGAAGTTGGTGGAGGAGGGAGTGTTGATGGTGGTGGAGGGAGTGAGTGTTGAAGGTTGTGGAGGGAGTGAATGTTGAAGGTTGTGGAGGGAGCGTGTGTTGAATGTGGTGGAGGGAGTGAATGTTGAAGGTTGTGGAGGGAGTGAGTGTTGAAGGTGGTGGAGGGAGTGACTGTTGAAGGTGGTGGAGGGAGTGAGTATTGAAGGTGGTGGAGAGAGTGAGTGTTGAAGGTGGTGGTGGGATTGAATGTTGAACGTGGTGGATGGAGTGAACGTTGAAGGTGGCTGAGGGAGTGACTGTTGACGGTGGAGGAGTGAGTCAATGTTGAAGGTGGTGGAGGGAAGTGAATGTTGAAGGTGGTGGAGGGTGTGAGTGTTGAAGGTTTTGGAGGGAGTGAGTGTGGAAGGTGGTGGAGGGAGTGAGTGTTGAAGGTGGTGGAGGGAGTGAAGGTTGAAGTTGGTGGAGGGAGTGAGTGTTGAAGGTGGTGGAGGGAGTGAAGGTTGAAGTTGGTGGAGGGAGTGAATGTTGAAGTTGGAGGGACTGAGTGTAAAAGGCAGTGGAGGCAGTGAGTGTTGAAGATAGGGGAGGGAGTGAGTATTGAAGTTGGTGGTTGGAGTAAATGTTCAAGGTGGTGGAGGGAGTGAGTGTTGAAGGTGGTGGAGGGAGTGAGTGTTGAAGGTGGTGGAGGGAATGAATGATGATGGTGGTGGAGGGAGTGAGTGTTGAAGGTGGTGGAAGGAGTGAATGTTGAATGTGGTGGAGGGAGTGAGTGTTGAAGGTGGTGGAGGGAGTGAGTGTTGAATGTCGTGGAGGGAGTGAATGTTGTAGGTGAGGGATGGAGTGAATGTTGAAGGTTGTGGAGGCAGTGAGTGTTGAAACTGGTGGAGGGAGTGAGTGTTGAAGGTGTTGGAGGGATTGAGTGTTGTAGGTGGTGGAGGGAGTGAGTGTTGAAGGTGGTGGAGTGAGTGTTCAAGGTGGTGGAGGGATTGAGTGTTGGACTTTGTGGAGTGTGTGAATGTTGAACGTGATGCAGGTAGTGAGTGTTGAAGGTGTTGGAGGGAGTGAGGTTTGAAGGTACTTGAGGGAGTAAATGCTGAAGGTGTGGGAGGGAGTGAGTGTTTTAGGTGGGGGAGGGATTGAATGTTGACGGTGGTGGAGGGAGTGAATGTTCAACGGGGTGGACGGAGTGACTGTTGAAGGTCTTGGAGTGAGTGAATGTTGTAGGTGGTGTTGGGAGTGAATGTTGAAGGTGGTGGAGGGAGTGAGTGTTGAATGTCGTGGAGGGAGTGAATGTTGAAGTTGGTTGAGGGAGTGAATGTTGTAGATGGTGGAGGGAGGGATTGTTGAAGGTGTTGGAGGGAGTGATTGTTGAAGGAAGTGGAGGGACTGAGTGTTGAAGGTGGTGAAGGGAGTGAACGTTGAAGGTGGTGGAGGCAGTGAGTGTTGAAGGTAGTGGATGGAGTGAGTGTTGATGGTGGAGAGAGTGAATGTTGAAGGTGATGGAGGGAGTGAGTGTTGTCGGTGGGTGAGGGAGTGAATTTTGAATGTGGTCGAGGGAGTGAGTGTTGATGATGGTGGAGGGAGTGATTGTTGAAGGTCGGGGAGGGAGTATTTGTTAAAGGTGGGGGAGGGAGTGAATGTTGAAGGTGGTGGAGGGAGTGAGTGTTGAATGTCGTGGAGGGACTGAATGTTGAAGTTGGTTGAGGGAGTGAATGTTGTAGGTTGGGGATGGAGTGAATGTTGAAGGTGGTGGAGGGAGGGTGTGTTGAAGGTTCTGGAGGGAGTGAGTGTTGAAGATGGTGGAGTGTTGGAGTGTTGAAGGTTTGGAGGGTTTGCATGTTGAAGGTGCTGGAGGGAGTGAGTGTTGAAGGTGGTGGAGGGAGTGAGTGTTGAAGGTGGAGGAGGGATGAATGTTGAAGGTGGTGGAGGGAGTGAGTGTTGAAGGTGGTGGAGGGAGTGAGTGTTGAAGGTGGTGGATGGAGTGAGTGTTGAAAGTGGTGGAGGGAGTGAGTGTTGAAGGTCATCGATGGAGTGATTGTTGAAGGTGATGGAGGGAGTGAACGTTGAAGGTGCTGGAGGGAGTGATTGTTGAAGTTGGAGGGAGTGCGTGTTTTAGGTGGTGGAGGGAGTGACTGTTGAAGATAGGGTAGGGTGTGAGTATTGAAGTTGTTTGTGGGAGTGAATGTTCAAGGTTGTGGAGAGAGTGAAAGTTGGAGGGCGTGAGTGTTGAAGGTGGTGGAGGGAATGAAAGTTCAAGGTGGTGGAGGGAGTGAGTGTTGAAGATTGTGGAGGGCGTGACTGTTGAAGATGGTGTAGGGAGTGAGTGTTAGTGGTCGCATAGGGAGTCAATGTTGAAGGCGGTGGAGGGAGTGAATGTTGAAGGTGGTGGAGGGAGTGAATGTGCAACGTGGTGGAGGGAGTGAATGTTGAAGTTGGAGGGAGTGAGTGTTGAAGGTGGTGGAGGGAGTGAATGTTGAAGTTGGTGGAGGTAGTGACTGTTGAAGGTGGGGGAGGGAGTGAATGTTGTAGGTGGGGGAGGGAGTTAATGTTGAAGGTGGTGGAGGGAGTGAATGTTGAAGGTGGTGGAGGGAGTGAATGTTGAACGTGGTGGAGGGTGTGAGTGTTGAAGGTTTTGGAGGGAGTGAGCGTTGAAGATGGGGGAAGGAGTGAGTATTAAAGTTGGTGGTGGGAGTGAGTGTGGAAGGTGGTGGAGGGAGTGAGTGTTGAAGGTGGTGGAGGGAGTGAAGGTTGAAGTTGGTGGAGGGAGTGAATGTTGAAGTTGGAGGGACTGAGTGTAAAAGGCGGTGGAGGCAGTGAGTGTTGAAGATAGGGGAGGGAGTGAGTATTGAAGTTGGTGGTTGGAGTAAATGTTCAAGGTGGTGGAGGGAGTGAGTGTTGAAGGTGGTGGAGGGAGTGAGTGTTGAATGTGGTGGAGGGAATGAATGATGATGGTGGTGGAGGGAGTGAGTGTTGAATGTGGTGGAGGGAGTGAGTGTTGAATGTCGTGGAGGGAGTGAATGTTGTAGGTGGGGGATGGAGTGAATGTTGAAGGTTGTGGAGGCAGTGAGTGTTGAAACTGGTGGAGGGAGTGAGTGTTGAAGGTGTTGGAGGGATTGAGTGTTGTAGGTGGTGGAGGGAGTGAGTGTTGAAGGTGGTGGAGTGAGTGTTCAAGGTGGTGGAGGGATTGAGTGTTGGACGTTGTGGAGTGTGTGAATGTTGAACGTGATGCAGGTAGTGAGTGTTGAAGGTGTTGGAGGGAGTGAGGTTTGAAGGTGCTTGAGGGAGTAAATGCTGAAGGTGTGGGAGGGAATGAGCGTTTTAGGTGGGGGAGGGATTGAATGTTGACGGTGGTGGAGGGAGTGAATGTTCAACGGGGTGGACGGAGTGACTGTTGAAGGTCTTGGAGTGAGTGAATGTTGTAGGTGGGGTTGGGAGTGACTGTTGAAGTTGGTGCAGGGAGTGAATGTAGAAACTGATCAATGGAGTGAGCGTTGAAGGTGGTGGAGGGAGTGAATGTTGATGTTGGAGGGAGTGATTGTTGAAGGTGGTGGAGGGAGTGAACGTTGAAGGTGGTGGAGGGAGAGCATGTTGTTGGTGGGGGAGGGAGTGAATGTTGAAGTTAGTGGAGGGAGTGAGTATTGATCGTGGGGGAGGGAGTGAGTGTAGAAGGTGATTGATGGAGTGAGTGTTGAAGGTGGTGGAGGGAATGAAAGTTGATGGTGGTGGAGGGAGTCAGTGTTGAACGTGGTGGAGGGAGTGAGTGTTGAAGATTGTGGAGAAAGTGACTTAAAGGTGGTGGACCGAGTGAATGTTGAAGGTGGTGGAGGGAGTGAGTGTTGAATGTCGTGGAGGGAGTGAATGTTGAAGTTGGTTGAGGGAGTGAATGTTGTAGATGGTGGAGGGAGGGATTGTTGAAGGTGTTGGAGGGAGTGCATGCTGAAGGTGCTGGAGGGAGTGATTGTTGAAGGAAGTGGAGGGACTGAGTGTTGAAGGTGGTGAAGGGAGTGAACGTTGAAGGTGGTGGAGGCAGTGAGTGTTGAAGGTAGTGGATGGAGTGAGTGTTGATGGTGGAGAGAGTGAATGTTGAAGGTGATGGAGGGAGTGAGTGTTGTCGGTGGGGGAGGGAGTGAATTTTGAATGTGGTCGAGGGAGTGAGTGTTGATGATGGTGGAGGGAGTGAGTGTTGAAGTTGGTGGAGGGAGTGATTGTTGAAGGTCGGGGAGGGAGTATTTGTTAAAGGTGGGGGAGGGAGTGAATGTTGAAGGTGGTGGAGGGAGTGAATGTTGTAGGTTGGGGATGGAGTGAATGTTGAAGGTGGTGGAGGGAAGGTGTGTTGAAAATGGTGGAGTGTTGGAGTGTTGAAGGTTTTGGAGGGTTTGCATGTTGAATGTGCTGGAGGGAGTGAGTGTTGAAGGTGGAGGATGGAGTGAGTGTTGAAAGTGGTGGAGGGAGTGAGTGTTGAAGGTCATCGATGGAGTGATTGTTGAAGGTGGTGGAGGGAGTGAGTGTTGAAGTTGGAGGGAGTGCGTGTTTTAGGTGGTGGAGGGAGTGACTGTTGAAGATAGGGTAGGGTGTGAGTATTGAAGTTGTTTGTGGGAGTGAATGTTCAAGGTTGTGGAGAGAGTGAAAGTTGGAGGGCGTGAGTGTTGAAGGTGGTGGAGGGAATGAAAGTTCAAGGTGGTGGAGGGAGTGAGTGTTGAAGATTGTGGAGGGCGTGACTGTTGAAGATGGTGTAGGGAGTGAGTGTTAGTGGTTGCGTAGGCAGTCAATGTTGAAGGCGGTGGAGGGAGTGAATGTTGAAGGTGGTGGAGGGAGTGAATGTTGAAGGTGGTGGAGGGAGTGAATGTGCAACGTGGTGGAGGGAGTGAATGTTGAAGTTGGAGGGAGTGAGTGTTGAAGGTGGTGGAGGGAGTGAATGTTGAAGTTGGTGGAGGTAGTGACTGTTGAAGGTGGGGGAGGGAGTGAGTGTTGAAGGTGGTGGAGGGAGTGAGTGTTGAAGTTGGAGGGAGTGAATGTTGTAGGAGGGGGAGGGAGTTAATGTTGAAAGTGGTGGAGGGAGTGAATGTTGAAGGTGGTGGAGGGAGTGAATGTTGAACGTGATGGAGGGAGTGAATGTTGAAGGTGGTGGAGGGAGAGTGTTGAAGATGGTGGAGGGAGTGAGTGTTGAAGGTGATCGATGGAGTGAGTGTTGAAGGTTGTGGAGGGAGTGAATGTTGAAGTTGGTGAGGGAGTGAATGTTGAAGGTGGGGGAGGGAGTGAGTGTTGAAGGTGGTGGAGGGAGTGATTATTGAAGGTGGTGGAGGGAGTGAGTGTTGAAGATGGTGGAGGGAGTGAGTGTAGAAGGTGATCGATGGAGTGAATGTTGAAGGTCATGGAGGGAGTGAATCTTGAAGGTGATGGAGGAAGCGAGTGTTGAAGGTGGTGGAGGGAGTGAGTGTTGAAGGTGGTGGAGTGAGTGAGTGTTTAAGGTGGGGGATGGAGTGAGTGTTGAAGGTGGTGGAGGGAGTGAGTGTTGAAGGTGATGGAGGGTGTGAATGTTCAAGGTGGTGGAGGGAGTGAGTGTTGAAGGTGGTGGAGGGAGTGATTATTGAAGGTGGTGGAGGGAGTGAGTGTTGAAGATGGTGGAGGGAGTGAGTGTTGAAAGTGGTGGAGGGAGTGAATGTTGGAGATGGTGGAGGGAGTGAGTGTAGAAGGTGATCGATGGAGTGAATGTTGAAGGTCATGGAGGGAGTGAATCTTGAAGGTGATGGAGGAAGTGATTGTTGAAGGTGGTGGAGGGAGTGTGTGTTGAAGGTGGTGGAGGGAGTGAGTGTTTAAGGTGAGGGATGGAGTGAGTGTTGAAGGTGGTGGAGGGTGTGAATGTTCAAGGTGGTGGAGGGAGTGAGTGTTTGAAGTTGGTGGAGGGAGTAACTGTTGAAGGTGGTGGAGGGAGTGAGTGTTGAAAGTGGTGGAGGGAGTGAACCTTGAAGGTTGTGGAGGCAGTGAGTGTTGAAGCTGGTGGAAGGAGTGAGTGTTGAAGGTGTTGGAGGGAGTGAGTGTTGAAGGTGGTGGAGAGTGTGAATGTTGAAGGTGGTGGAGGGATTGAGTGCTGAAGGTGGTGGAGTGATTGAATGTTCAATGTGGGGAATCGAGTGAATGTAGAATGTGGTGGAGGGAGCGAATGTTGAAGATGGAGGACGGAGTGAATGTTGTAGGTGGTGGAGGGAGTGAATGTTGAGGCTTCGGGAGGGAGTGAATGTTGAATGTGGTGGAGGGATGGCGTGTTGAAGGTTGTGGAGGGAATGAATCTTGAAGGTGGTGGAGGGAGGGAGAGTTGAAGGTGTTGGAGGGAGTGAGTGTTGAAAGTGGTGGAGGGAGTGGATGTTGAAGTTGGAGGAGTGAGTGAGTGCTAAAGGTGGTGTAGGGAGTAAGTGTTGAAGGTTGTGGAGGGATTGATTGTTGAAGGTTGTGGAGGGAGTGAGTGTTGAAGGTTGTGGAGGGAGGGGGTGTTGAACGTGGTGGAGGAATTGAGTGTTGAAGGTGGTGGACAGAGTGAGTATTGAAGATTGTGGAGGGCGTGACTGTTGAAGGTGGTGGAGGGAGTGAGTGTTGAAGGTGGTGGAGGGAGTGAATGTTGAAGGTGGTGGAGGGAGTGAATGTTGAAGGTGGTGGAGGGAGTGAGTTTTGAAGGTGATGGAGGGACTGAGTGTTGAAGGTGGTGGAGTGAGTGAGTGTAGAAGGTGATCGATAGAGTGAGTGTTGAAGGATGTGGAGGGAGTAAGTGTTGAAGGTGGTGGAGGTAGTGAATGTTGAAGTTGGTGGAGGGAGTGAGTGTTGGACGTGGTGGAGGGAGTGAGTGTTGAAGGTGATGGAGGGATTGAGTGCTGAAGGTGGTGGAGCAAGTGAGTTTTGAAGGTGCTTGTGGGAGTAAATGCTGAAGGTGGTGGAGGGATTGAGTGATGAACGGGGTGGAGGGAGTAAGTGCTGAAGTTGTTGGCTGGAGTGAATGTTGTAGGTGCAGGAGGGAGTGAGTGTTGGACGTGGTGGAGGGTGTGAATGTTGAAGGTGATGGAGTTAATGAGTGTTGAAGGTAATGGCGGGAGTGAGTTTTGAAGCTGCTGGAGGGAGTAAATGCTGAAGGTGGGGGAGGGTGTGAGAGTTGAAGGTGGGGGAGGGATTGAATGTTGAAGGTGGTGGAGGGATGGAGTGATGAACGGGGTGGAGGGAGTGAGTGTTGAAGTTGTTGGAGGTGGTGAATGTTGTAGGTGGGGGAGGGAGTGAATGTTGAAGGTGGTGGAGGGATTGAGTGTTGAAGGTGGTTGAGGGACTGAGTGTTGAAGGTTGTGGAGGGAGTGAGTGTTGAACGGGTTGGAGGGAGTGAGTGTTGAATGTGTTGGCGGGAGTGAATGTTGTAGTTGGGGGAGGGAGTGAATGTTGAAGGTGGTGGAGGGAGTGACTGTTGAAGGTGGTGGAGGGAGTGAGTTTTGAATGTGGTGGATGGAGTGTGTGTTGAAGGTGGTGGAGGAATTGAATGTTGAATATGGAGGAGGGAGTGCGTATTGAAGTTGGTGGAAGGAGTGAGTGTTGAAGTTGGTGGAGGGGGTGAATGTTGAAGGTGGAGGAGGGAGTGAGTGTTGAAGGTGGTGGAGGGATTGAATGTTGAAGGTGGTAGAGGGAGTGACTGCTGAATTTGGTGTAGGGAGTGATTGTTGTAGGTGTTGGAGGGAGTGAATGTTGAAGGTGGTGGAGGGACTGAATGTTGAAGGTGGTGGAGGGAGTGAGTGTTGAAGTTGGTAGAGGGGATGAATGTTGAAGCTGGTGGAGGAAGTGATTGTTGAAGGTGGTGGAGGGTGTCAGTGTGAAGTTGGTAGAGGGGGCGAATGTTGAAGCTGGTGGAGGAAGTGAGTGTTGAAGGTGGTGGAGGGTGTGAGTGTAGAACGTGGTGGTTTAAGTGAATGTTGAAGATGGAGGAGGGAGTGAGTGTTGAAGTTGGTGGAGGGAGTGAGTGTTGAAGGTGGTGGAGGGAGTGAGTGTTGAAGGTGGTGGAGGGAGTGAATGTTGAAGGTGGTGGATGGAGTGAATTTTGTAGGTGGTGGAGGGAGTGAATGTTGAAGGTGGTGGAGGGAGTGAGTGTTGAACGTGGGGGAGGGAGTGACTGTAGAAGGTGATTGATGGAGTGAGTGTTGAAGGTTGTGGAGGGAGTGTATGTTGAAGTTTGTGGAGGGAGTTAGGGTTGAAGGTAGTGGAGGGAGTGAGTGTTGAAGGTGGAGGGAGTGAATGTTGAAGGTGGTGGAGGGCCTGAGTGTTGAAGGTGGGGGAGGTAATGAATTTTGAATGTGATGGAGGGTGTGAGTGTTGAAGGTGGTGGAGTGATTGAATGTTGAATGTGGGGGAGGCAGTGAGTGTTGAAGGTGGGGGAGGAGTTGAGAGTTGAAGGTGGTGGAGGGAGTGAGTGTTGATGGTGGTGGAGGGAGTGAATGTAGAAGGTGGGGGAGGGTGCGAGTGTTGAACGGGATGAAGGGAGTGAGTGTTGAAGGTGGTAGAGGGAGTGAATGTTTAATGTGGGGAATCGAGTGAATGTTGAAGGTGGTGCAGGGTGCGAATGTTGAAGATGGAGGACGGATTGAATGTTGAAGGTGGTGGAGGGAGTGAATGTTGAGGCTTGGGGAGGGAGCGAATGTGGAATGCGGTGGAGGGATGGCGTGTTCAAGGTGGTGGAGGGAGTGAGTGTTGAAGGTTGTGGAGGGAATGGATGTTGAAGGTGGTGGAGGGAGTGAGAGTTGAAGGTGTTGGAGGGAGTGAGTGTTGAAAGTGGTGGAGGGAGTGGATGTTGAAGGTGGAGGAGGGAGTGAGTGCTAAAGGTGGTGGAGGGAGTAAGTGTTGAAGGTTGTGGAGGGAGTGAGTGTTGAAGGTTGTGGAGGGAGTGAGTGTTGAAGGTTGTGGAAGGAGTGAGTGTTGAACGTGGTGGAGTGTGTGAATGTTTAAGGTGGTGGAGGGAGTGATTTTTGAAGGTGGTGGAGTGAGTGATTGATGTAGGTGCTTGAGGGAATGAATGTTGAAGGTGGGGTAGTGTGTGAGTGTTGAAGATGGAGGAGGGAGTGAGTATTGAAGGTGGTGGTGTGAGTGACTGTTGAAGATCATGGTGGGAGTGAATGTTGAAGTTGGTGGAGGGAGGGATTGTTGAAGTTTCTGGAGGGAGTGAGTGGTGAAGATGGTGGAGGTAGGGAGTGTTGAAGGTGTTGGAGGGAGTGCATGTTGACGGTGCTGGAGGGAGTGAGTGTTGAAGGTGGAGGAGGGATGAGTGTTGAAGATGGTGGGGGGAATGACTGTTGAAGGTGATCGATGGAGTGAGTGTTGAAGGTGGTGGAGGGAGTGAGTGTTGAAGGTGGTGGAGGGAGTGAGTGTTGAAGGTTGTGGAGGGAGTGGATGTTGAAGGTGGTGGAGGGAGGGAGTGTTGAAGTTTCTGGAGGGAGTGAGTGGTGAAGATGGTGGAGGGAGGGAGTGTTGAAGGTGGTGGAGGGAGTGAAGGTTGAAGTTGGTGGAGGGAGTGAATGTTGAAGTTGGAGGGACTGAGTGTAAAAGGCGGTGGAGGCAGTGAGTGTTGAAGATAGGGGAGGGAGTGAGTATTGAAGTTGGTGGTTGGAGTAAATGTTCAAGGTGGTGGAGGGAGTGAGTGTTGAAGGTGGTGGAGGGAGTGAGTGTTGAATGTGGTGGAGGGAATGATGATGATGGTGGTGGAGGGAGTGAGTGTTGAAGGTGGTGGAAGGAGTGAGTGTTGAATGTGGTGGAGGGAGTGAGTGTTGAAGGTGGTGCAGGGAGTGAGTGTTGAAAGTGGTGGAGGGAGTGAGTGTTGAAGGTCATCGATGGAGTGATTGTTGAAGGTGATGGAGGGAGTGAACGTTGAAGGTGGTGGAGGGAGTGATTGTTGAAGTTGGAGGGAGTGCGTGTTTTAGGTGGTGGAGGGAGTGACTGTTGAAGATAGGGTAGGGTGTGAGTATTGAAGTTGTTTGTGGGAGTGAATGTTCAAGGTTGTGGAGAGAGTGAAAGTTGGAGGGCGTGAGTGTTGAAGGTGGTGGAGGGAATGAAAGTTCAAGGTGGTGGAGGGAGTGAGTGTTGAAGATTGTGGAGGGCGTGACTGTTGAAGATGGTGTAGGGAGTGAGTGTTCGTGGTCGCGTAGGGAGTCAATGTTGAAGGCGGTGGAGGGAGTGAATGTTGAAGGTGGTGGAGGGAGTGAATGTTGAAGGTGGTGGAGGGAGTGAATGTGCAACGTGGTGGAGGGAGTGAATGTTGAAGTTGGAGGGAGTGAGTGTTGAAGGTGGTGGAGGGAGTGAATGTTGAAGTTGGTGGAGGTAGTGACTGTTGAAGGTGGGGGAGGGAGTGAGTGTTGAAGGTGGTGGAGGGAGTGAGTGTTGAAGTTGGAGGGAGTGAATGTTGTAGGTGGTGGAGGGAGTTAATGTTGAAGGTGGTGGAGGGAGTGAATATTGAACGTGGTGGAGGGAGTGAGTGTTGAAGATGGTGGAGGGAGTGAGTGTAGAAGGTGATCGATGGAGTGAGTGTTGAAGGTTGTGGAGGGAGTGAATGTTGAAGGTGGGGGAGGGAGTGAGTGTTGAAGGTGGTGGAGTGAGTGATTATTGAAGGTGGTGGAGGGAGTGAGTGTTGAAGATGGTGGAGGGAGTGAGTGTAGAAGGTGATCGATGGAGTGAATGTTGAAGGTCATGGAGGGAGTGAATCTTGAAGGTGATGGAGGAAGTGTGTGTTGAAGGTGGTGGAGTGAGTGAGTGTTTAAGGTGGGGGATGGAGTGAGTGTTGAAGGTGGTGGAGGGAGTGAGTGTTGAAGGTGATGGAGGGTGTGAATGTTCAAGGTGGTGGAGGGAGTGAGTGTTTGAAGTTGGTGGAGGGAGTAACTGTTGAAGGTGGTGGAGGGAGTGAGTGTTGAAGGTGGTGGAGGGAGTGATTATTGAAGGTGGTGGAGGGAGTGAGTGTTGAAGATGGTGGAGGGAGTGAGTGTTGAAAGTGGTGGAGGGAGTGAATGTTGGAGATGGTGGAGGGAGTGAGTGTAGAAGGTGATCGATGGAGTGAATGTTGAAGGTCATGGAGGGAGTGAATCTTGAAGGTGATGGAGGAAGTGAGTGTTGAAGGTGGTGGAGGGAGTGAGTGTTGAAGGTTGTGGAGGCAGTGAGTGTTGAAGCTGGTGGAAGGAGTGAGTGTTGAAGGTGTTGGAGGGAGTGAGTGTTGAAGGTGGTGGAGAGTGTGAATGTTGAAGGTGGTGGAGGGATTGAGTGCTGAAGGTGGTGGAGTGATTGAATGTTCAATGTGGGGAATCGAGTGAATGTAGAATGTGGTGAGGGAGTGAATGTTGAAGGTGGGGGAGGGAGTGAGTGTTGAAGGTGGTGGAGTGAGTGATTATTGAAGGTGGTGGAGGGAGTGAGTGTTGAAGATGGTGGAGGGAGTGAGTGTAGAAGGTGATCGATGGAGTGAATGTTGAAGGTCATGGAGGGAGTGAATCTTGAAGGTGATGGAGGAAGTGTGTGTTGAAGGTCGTGGAGGGAGTGAGTGTTGAAGGTGGTGGAGTGAGTGAGTGTTTAAGGTGGGGGATGGAGTGAGTGTTGAAGGTGGTGGAGGGAGTGAGTGTTGAAGGTGATGGAGGGTGTGAATGTTCAAGGTGGTGGAGGGAGTGAGTGTTTGAAGTTGGTGGAGGGAGTAACTGTTGAAGGTGGTGGAGGGAGTGAGTGTTGAAGGTGGTGGAGGGAGTGATTATTGAAGGTGGTGGAGGGAGTGAGTGTTGAAGATGGTGGAGGGAGTGAGTGTTGAAAGTGGTGGAGGGAGTGAATGTTGGAGATGGTGGAGGGAGTGAGTGTAGAAGGTGATCGATGGAGTGAATGTTGAAGGTCATGGAGGGAGTGAATCTTGAAGGTGATGGAGGAAGTGAGTGTTGAAGGTGGTGGAGGGAGTGAGTGTTGAAGGTTGTGGAGGCAGTGAGTGTTGAAGCTGGTGGAAGGAGTGAGTGTTGAAGGTGTTGGAGGGAGTGAGTGTTGAAGGTGGTGGAGAGTGTGAATGTTGAAGGTGGTGGAGGGATTGAGTGCTGAAGGTGGTGGAGTGATTGAATGTTCAATGTGGGGAATCGAGTGAATGTAGAATGTGGTGGAGGGAGCGAATGTTGAAGATGGAGGACGGAGTGAATGTTGTAGGTGGTGGAGGGAGTGAATGTTGAGGCTTCGGGAGGGAGTGAATGTTGAATGTGGTGGAGGGATGGCGTGTTCAAAGTGGTGGAGGGAGTGAGTGTTGTAGGTTGTGGAGGGAATGAATGTTGAAGGTGGTGGAGGGAGGGAGAGTTAAAGGTGTTAGAGGGAGTGAGTGTTGAAAGTGGTGGAGGGAGTGGATGTTGAAGGTGGAGGAGTGAGTGAGTGCTAAAGGTGGTGTAGGGAGTAAGTGTTGAAGGTTGTGGAGGGATTGATTGTTGAAGGTTGTGGAGGGAGTGAGTGTTGAAGGTTGTGCAGGGAGGGGGTGTTGAACGTGGTGGAGGAATTGAGTGTTGAAGGTGGTGGACGGAGTGAGTATTGAAGATTGTGGAGGGCGTGACTGTTGAAGGTGGTGGAGGGAGTGAGTGTTGAAGGTGGTGGAGGGAGTGATTGTTGAAGTTGCGGGAGGGAGTGAATCTTGAAGGTAATGGAGGAAGTGAGTGTTGAAGGTGGTGGAGTGAGTGAGTGTTGAAGGTGGTGGAGGGAGTGAATGTTGAATGTGGTGGAGGGGGTGAGTGTTGAAGGTGGTGGAGGGAGTGAATGTTGAAGGTGGTGGAGGGAGTGAGTGTTGAAGGTGGTGGAGGGAGTGAATGTTGAAGGTGGTGGAGGGAGTGAATGTTGAAGGTGGTGGAGGGAGTGAGTTTTGAAGGTGATGGAGGGACTGAGTGTTGAAGGTGGTGGAGTGAGTGAGTGTAGAAGGTGATCGATGGTGTGAGTGTTGAAGGATGTGGAGGGAGTAAGTGTTGAAGGTGGTGGAGGTAGTGAATGTTGAAGTTGGTGGAGGGAGTGAGTGTTGGACGTGGTGGAGGGAGTGAGTGTTGAAGGTGATGGAGGGATTGAGTGCTGAAGGTGGTGGAGCAAGTGAGTTTTGAAGGTGCTTGTGGGAGTAAATGCTGAAGGTGGTGGAGGGATTGAGTGATGAACGGGGTGGAGGGAGTGAGTGCTGAAGTTGTTGGCTGGAGTGAATGTTGTAGGTGCAGGAGGGAGTGAGTGTTGGACGTGGTGGAGGGTGTGAATGTTGAAGGTGATGGAGTTAATGAGTGTTGAAGGTAGTGGCGGGAGTGAGTTTTGAAGCTGCTGGAGGGAGTAAATGCTGAAGGTGGGGGAGGGTGTGAGAGTTGAAGGTGGGGGAGGGATTGAATGTTGAAGGTGGTGGAGGGATGGAGTGATGAA
The DNA here is from genome assembly GCA_026770705.1 of Isurus oxyrinchus. Classification (NCBI taxonomy): domain Eukaryota; kingdom Metazoa; phylum Chordata; class Chondrichthyes; order Lamniformes; family Lamnidae; genus Isurus; species Isurus oxyrinchus. The sequence continues at coordinate 46,234 of JANJGN010001425.1, read as the reverse complement.
CGGGGTGGAGAGAGTGAGTGTTGAAGTTGTTGGAGGTGGTGAATGTTGTAGGTGGGGGAGGGAGTGAATGTTGAAGGTGGTGGAGGGATTGAGTGTTGAAGGTGGTTGAGGGACTGAGTGTTGAAGGTTGTGGAGGGAGTGAGTGTTGAACGGGTTGGAGGGAGTGAGTGTTGAATGTGTTGGCGGGAGTGAATGTTGTAGTTGGGGGAGGGAGTGAATGTTGAAGGTGGTGGAGGGAGTGACTGTTGAAGGTGGTGGAGGGAGTGAGTTTTGAATGTGGTGGATGGAGTGTGTGTTGAAGGTGGTGGAGGAATTGAATGTTGAATATGGAGGAGGGAGTGCGTATTGAAGTTGGTGGAAGGAGTGAGTGTTGAAGTTGGTGGAGGGGGTGAATGTTGAAGGTGGAGGAGGGAGTGAGTGTTGAAGGTGGTGGAGGGATTGAATGTTGAAGGTGGTAGAGGGAGTGACTGCTGAATTTGGTGTAGGGAGTGATTGTTGTAGGTGGTGGAGGGAGTGAGTGTTGAAGGTGGTGGAGGGACTGAATGTTGAAGGTGGTGGAGGGAGTGAGTGTTGAAGTTGGTAGAGGGGGTGAATGTTGAAGCTGGTGGAGGAAGTGATTGTTGAAGGTGGTGGAGGGTGTCAGTGTGAAGTTGGTAGAGGGGGCGAATGTTGAAGCTGGTGGAGGAAGTGAGTGTTGAAGGTGGTGGAGGGTGTGAGTGTAGAACGTGGTGGTTTAAGTGAATGTTGAAGATGGAGGAGGGAGTGAGTGTTGAAGTTGGTGGAGGGAGTGAGTGTTGAACGTGGGGGAGGGAGTGACTGTAGAAGGTGATTGATGGAGTGAGTGTTGAAGGTTGTGGAGGGAGTGTATGTTGAAGTTTGTGGAGGGAGTTAGGGTTGAAGGTAGTGGAGGGAGTGAGTGTTGAAGGTGGAGGGAGTGAATGTTGAAGGTGGTGGAGGGCCTGAGTGTTGAAGGTGGGGGAGGTAATGAATTTTGAATGTGATGGAGGGTGTGAGTGTTGAAGGTGGTGGAGTGATTGAATGTTGAATGTGGGGGAGGCAGTGAGTGTTGAAGGTGGGGGAGGAGTTGAGAGTTGAAGGTGGTGGAGGGAGTGAGTGTTGATGGTGGTGGAGGGAGTGAATGTAGAAGGTGGGGGAGGGTGCGAGTGTTGAACGGGATGAAGGGAGTGAGTGTTGAAGGTGGTAGAGGGAGTGAATGTTTAATGTGGGGAATCGAGTGAATGTTGAAGGTGGTGCAGGGTGCGAATGTTGAAGATGGAGGACGGATTGAATGTTGAAGGTGGTGGAGGGAGTGAATGTTGAGGCTTGGGGAGGGAGCGAATGTGGAATGCGGTGGAGGGATGGCGTGTTCAAGGTGGTGGAGGGAGTGAGTGTTGAAGGTTGTGGAGGGAATGGATGTTGAAGGTGGTGGAGGGAGTGAGAGTTGAAGGTGTTGGAGGGAGTGAGTGTTGAAAGTGGTGGAGGGAGTGGATGTTGAAGGTGGAGGAGGGAGTGAGTGCTAAAGGTGGTGGAGGGAGTAAGTGTTGAAGGTTGTGGAGGGAGTGAGTGTTGAAGGTTGTGGAGGGAGTGAGTGTTGAAGGTTGTGGAAGGAGTGAGTGTTGAACGTGGTGGAGTGTGTGAATGTTTAAGGTGGTGGAGGGAGTGATTTTTGAAGGTGGTGGAGTGAGTGATTGATGTAGGTGCTTGAGGGAATGAATGTTGAAGGTGGGGTAGTGTGTGAGTGTTGAAGATGGAGGAGGGAGTGAGTATTGAAGGTGGTGGTGTGAGTGACTGTTGAAGATCATGGTGGGAGTGAATGTTGAAGTTGGTGGAGGGAGGGATTGTTGAAGTTTCTGGAGGGAGTGAGTGGTGAAGATGGTGGAGGGAGGGAGTGTTGAAGGTGTTGGAGGGAGTGCATGTTGACGGTGCTGGAGGGAGTGAGTGTTGAAGGTGGAGGAGGGATGAGTGTTGAAGATGGTGGGGGGAATGACTGTTGAAGGTGATCGATGGAGTGAGTGTTGAAGGTGGTGGAGGGAGTGAGTGTTGAAGGTGGTGGAGGGAGTGAGTGTTGAAGGTTGTGGAGGGAGTGGATGTTGAAGGTGGTGGAGGGAGTGAGAGTTGAAGGTGTTGGAGGGAGTGAGTGTTGAAAGTGGTGGAGGGAGTGGATGTTGAAGGTGGAGGAGGGAGTGAGTGCTAAAGGTGGTGGAGGGAGTAAGTGTTGAAGTTTGTGGAGGGAGTGAGTGTTGAAGTTTGTGGAAGGAGTGAGTGTTGAAAGTGGTGGAGGGTGTGAATGTTTAAGGAGGTGGAGGGAGTGATTTTTGAAGGTGGTAGTAGTGAGTGATTGATGTAGGTGCTTGAGGGAGTGAATGTTGAAGGTGGGTTAGTGTGTGAGTGTTGAAGATGGAGGAGGGAGTGAGTATTGAAGGTGGTGGTGTGAGTGACTGTTGAAGATCGTGGTGGGAGTGAATGTTGAAGTTGGTGGAGGGAGGGATTGTTGAAGTTTCTGGAGGGAGTGAGTGGTGAAGATGGTGGAGGGAGGGAGTGTTGAAGGTGTTGGAGGGAGTGCATGTTGACGGTGCTGGAGGGAGTGAGTGTTGAAGGTGGAGGAGTGATTGAGTGTTGAAGGTGGCGGAGGGAGTGAATGTTGAAGGTGGTGGAGGTTGTCAGTGTTGAAAGGGGTAGAGGGAGTGAATGTTCATAGTGGTGGAGGGAGTGAAATTTGAAGGTGTCTGAGGGAGTGAATGTTGAAAGTGTTGGAGGGAGTGACTGTTGAAGATAGGGGAGGGAGTGAGTATTGAAGTTGGTCAAGGGAGTGAACGTTCAAGGTGGTGGAGGAGTGAGTATTGAAGGTGGTGGAGGGATTGAGTGTTGAAGGTGGTGGAGGGAGTGAGTGTTGAAGTTGGTGGAGGGAATGAATGTTGAAGGTGGTGGAGGGTGTGAATGTTGAAGGTGGTGGTGCAGTGAGTGTTGAAGATTGTGCAGGGCGTGACTGTTGAAGGTGGTGGAGGGAGTGAGTTTTGAAGGTGGTGGAGGGAGTGAGTTTTGAAGGTGGTGGAGGGAGTGAGTGTTGAAGGTGGTGGAGGGAGTGAGTGTTGAAGGTGGGGGAGGGAGTAAGTTTTGAAGGTGGTAGAGGAAGTGAGTGTTGAAGGTGGTGGAGGGAGTGAATGTTGAAGGTGATGGATGAAGTGAGTGTTGAAGGTGGTGGAAGGAGTGTATGTTGAAGGTGGAGGAGCGAGTGAGTGATGAAGGTGGTGGAGGGATAACTGTTGAAGGTGGTGGAGGGAGTGAGCGTTGAAGTTGGTGGAGTGACTGAGTGTTGAAGGTAGTGGCGGGCGTGAACATTGAAGGTTGTGGGGGCAGTGAGTGTTGAAGCTGGTGGAGGGAGTGAGTGTTGAATGTGGTGGAGGGAGTGAGTGTTGTAGGTGGGGGAGGGGTGAATTTTGAATGTGCCGGAGGGAGTGAATGTTGAAGGTGGTGGAGTGAGTGAGTGTTGAAAGTGGTGGAGGAATGAATGTTGAAGGTGGTTGAGGGAGTTAATGTTGCAGGTTGGGGATGGAGTGAATGTTGAAGGTGGTGGAGGGAGGGAGTGTTGAATGTTCTGGAGGGAGTGAGTGGTGAAGATAGTGGAGGGAGGGAGTGTTGAAGGTGTTGGAGAGAGTGCATGTTGACGGTGCTGGAGGGAGTGAGTGTTGAAGGTGGAGGAGGGATGAGTGTTGAAGGTGGTGGAGTGAGTGAGTGTTGAAGGCGATCGATGGAGTGAGTGTTGAAGGTGGTGGAGGGAGTGAGTGTTGAAAGTGATGGAGGGAGTGAATGTTGAAGGTGGTGGAGGGAGTGAATGTTGTAGGTGGGGGAGAGAATCAATTTTTAAGGTGATGAACGGGGAGAGTGTTGAATGTGGTGGAGGGAGTGAATGTTGAAGGTGGTGGAGGGAGTGAGTGTTGAAGGTGGTGGAGTTTGTGAATGTTGAAGGTGGTGGAGGGAGTGCGTGTTGAAGGTGGTGGAGGGAGTGAGTGTTGAAGCTGGTGTTAGCGAGTGAACGTTGAAGGTGGCGGAGGGAGTGAATGTTTATGGTGGCGTAGGGAGTGAATATTGAGGGCGGTGGAGTGAGTCAATGATGAAGGTAGTGGAGGGATTGAGTGTTGAAGGTGGTGGAGGCACTGAATGTTGAAGGTGGTGGTGGGAGTGAATGTTGAAGTTGGTGGAGGGGGTGAGTGTTGAAGGTTGTGGAGGGAGTGAATGTTGAAGTTGGAGGGAGTGAGTATTGAAGGTGGTGGAGGGAGTGAAAGTTGAATTTAGAGGTAGTGAGTGTTGAAGGTTGTGGAAGGAGTGACTGTTGTAGGTGGTGGAGAGTGTGAATGTTGAAGGTGGTGGAGGGATTGAGTGTTGAAGGTGGTGGAGTGACTGAGTGTTGAAGGTTGTGGAGGGACTGAGTGTTTAACGGGGTGGAGGGAGTGAGTGTTGAAGGTGTTGGTGGGAGTGAATGTTGTAGTTGGGGGAGGTTGTGAGTGTTGAAAGTGGTGGAGGGAGTGAATGTTGATGTTGGGGGGAGTGAGTGTTGTAGGTGGTGGAGTGAGTGACTGTTGAAGATAGGGGAGGGAGTGAGTATTGAAGTTGGTCAAGGGAGTGAACGTTCAAGGTGGTGGAGGAGTGAACGTTGAAGTGGGAGGCGTGAGTGTGGAAGGTGGTGGAGGGATTGAGTGTTGAAGGTGGTGGAGGGAGTGAGTGTTGAAGTTGTTGGAAGGAATGAATGTTGAAGGTGGTGGATGCAGTGAGTGTTGAAGTTTGTGCAGGGCGTGACTGTTGAAGGTGGTGGAGGGAGTGAGTGTTGAAGGTGGTGGAGGGAGTGAGTTTTGAAGGTGGTGGAGGGAGTGAATGTTGAAGGTGGTGGAGGGAGTAAGTGTTGAAGGTGATGGAGGGAGTGAGTGTTGTAGGTGGTGGAGCGAGTGTATGTTGAATGTGGTGGATGGAGTGAATGTGGAACGTGGTGGAGGGAGTGAGTGTTGAACGTTTTGGAGGAAGTGAATTTTGAAGTTGGTGGAGGGGGTGAGTGTTGAAGGTGGTGGAGGGAGCGAATGTTGAACGTGGTGGAGGGAGTGAGTGTTGAAGGTGGTGGAGGGAGTGAGTGTTGAAGGTGGTGGAGGGAGAGCGTTTTTAAGGTTGTGGAGGGAGTGAGTGTTGAAGCTGGTGGAGCGAGTGTATGTTGAATGTGGTGGATGGAGTGAACCTTGAAGGTTGAGGAGGCAGTGAGTGTTGAAGATGGGGGAGGGAGTGAGTGTTGAAGGTGTTGGAGGGAGTGATTGTTGAAGGTGGTGGAGGGAGTGAGTGTTGAAGGTGGTGGAGGGAGTGAATGTTGAAGCTGTTGGGGTGAGTGAGTGTAGAAGGTGGTGGAGGGAGTGAGTGTTGAAGCTGGTGGAGTGAGTTAATGTTGAAGGTGGTGGAGGGAGTGAATGTTGAGGTTGGTGGATGGGGTCAGTGTTGAAGTTGGTGGTGAGAGTGAATGTTGAAGGTGGTGGAGGGGGTGAATTTTGAACTTGTTGGGAGTGAAAGTTGAAGTTGGAGGGAGTGATTGTTGAAGGTTGTGGAGGGAGTGAATGTTAAAGGTTGGGGAGCGTGAGTGTTGAAGGTGTGGGAGGGAGTGAATGTTGAAGGTGGGGGAGGGAGTGATTGTTGAAGGTGGTGGAGGGAGTGAGTGTTGAAGTTGGTGGAGGGAGTGAGTGTTGAAGGTGGTGGAGGGAGTTAATGTTGAAGCTGGTGGAGGGAGTGAATGTTGAAGGTGGGGGAGGGATTGATTGTTGAAGGTGGGGGAGGGAGTGAATGGTGATGTTGATCGAGGGAGCTAATGTTGAAGGTGGTGGAGGGAGTGAGTGTTGAAGGTGGTGGAGTGAGTGAGTGTTGAAGTTGGTGGAGGATCTGAGTGTTGAAGATGGAGGAGGGAGTGAATATTGAAGGTGGTGTTGGGAGTGATTGTTGAAGCTGGTAGAGGGAGTGAATGTTAAAGGTGGTGGAGGGAGTGAATACTGAAGGTGGTGGAGGGAGTGAGAGTTGAAGTTGTTGGAGGGATTGAGTGTTGAAGGAGGGGGAGGGATTGAATGTTGAAGTTGGTGGAGAGAGTGTTTATTGAAGGTGGGGGAGGGATTAAATGTTGAAGGTGGTGGAGAGGGTGACTACTGAAGGTGGGGGAGGGAGTGAGTCTTGAAGTTGGTGGAGGGAGTGAGTGTTGAAGTTGGTGGAGGGTGTGAGTGTTGAAGGTGTTGAAGGGAGTGAATGTTGACGGTGGTGGAGGGAGTGAGTGTTGAAGTTGGTGGAGAGAGTGAATGTTGAAGGTGGTGGAGGGAGTGAATGCTGAAGGTGGTGGAGGGAGTGAATGTTGAAGGTGGTGGAGGGAGTGACTCTTGAAGGTGGTGGAGGGTGTGATTGTTGTAGATGGTGGAGGGAGTGAGTGTTGAACGTGGTGGAGGGAGTGAGTGTTGAATTTGGTGAAGGGAGTGAGTGTTGAAGGCGGTTGCGGGATTGAGTGTTGAAGGGTGGGGAGGGAGTAATTGTTGATGGTGTTGGAGGGAGTTAATGTTGAAGGTGGTGGAGGGAGTGATTGTTGAAGGTGTTGGAGGGAATGAGTTTTGAAGGTGGATGAGGGAGAGAGTGTTGAAGTATGTGGAGGGAGTGAATGCTGAAGGTGGTGGTGGGAGTGAGTGTTGAAGGTGGTGGAGGGAGTGAATGTTGAATATGGTGGAGGGATTGAGTGTTGAAGGTGGTGGAGGGAGTTAATGTTGAAGTTGGTGGAGGGGGTGAGTGTTGAAGGTGGTGGAGGGAGTGAATGTTGAACGAGGTGGAGGGAGTGAATGTTGAAGGTGGTGGTGGGAGTGAGTGTTGAAGATGGGGGAGGGAGTGAGTGTTGAAGGTGGTGGAGGGTGTGAATGTTGAACGTGTGGGTGGGAGTGTAAGTTGAAGTTGGAGGGATTGAGTGTTGAAGGTTGTGGAGGGAGTGAGTGTTGAAGGTGGTGGAGGGAGTGAGTGTTGAAGTTGGTGGAGGGAGTGAATGTTGAAGGTGGGGGAGGGAGTGAATGTTGTAGTGGGGGAGGGACTGAATTTTGAAGGTTTTGGAGGGAGTGAGTGTTGAAGGTGGTGGAGGTAGTGAGTGTTGAAGCTGGTGGATGGAATGAGTGTTGAAGGTGTTGGAGGGAGTGAGTGTTGAAGTGGTGAATGGAGTGAATAATGAAGCTGGTGGAGCGAGTGAACGTTGAAGGTGGAGGTGTGAGTCAATGTTGAACGTGATGTAGAGTGTGAGTGTTGAAGGTGGTGGAGGGAGTTAATTTTGATGGTGGTGGAGTGAGTGAGTATTGAAGGTGGTGGAGGGAGTGAGTGTTGAAGGTGGTGCATGGAGTGAATGTTGAACGAGGTGGAGGGAGTGAATGTTGAAGTTGGTGGAGGGAGTGAGTGTGAAGATGGGGGAGGGAGTGAGTATTGAGGTTGGTGTTGGGAGTGAATGTTGAAGGTTGTGGAGGGTGTGAATGTTGAACTTGTTGGGAGTGAAAGTTGAAGTTGGAGGGCGTGACTGTTGAAGGTGGTGGAGGGAGTGAATGTTGAAGATGTTGGAGGGAATGAGTGTATAAGGTGGTGGAGGGATGAGTGTTGAAGGTGTGGGAGGGAGTGAATGTAGAAGGTGGAGGAGGGAGTGAGTGTTGAAGGTGTTGGAGGGAGTGAGTGTTGAAGTTGGTGGAGTGAGTCAATGTTGAAGCTGATGTAGGGCGTGAGTGTTGAAGATAGGGGAGGGAGTGAGTGTTGAATGTGGTGGAGGGAGTGAATGTTGAAGCTGGTGGAGCGAGTGAACGTTGAAGGTGGTGGAATGAGTGACTTTTGAAGGTGGCATAGCTAATGAATGTTGAAGGTGGTGGAGGGAGTGAATTTTGAAGGTGGTGTAGGGAGTGAATGTTGAACGTGGTGGAGGGAGTGATTGTTGAAGATGGGGGAGGGAGTGAGTATTGAATTTGCTGGTGGGAGTGAATTTTGAAGGTGGTGGAGGGAGTGAATGTTGAAGTTGGAGGGAGTGAGTGTTGAAGTTGGTGGAGGGAGTAAATGTTGAAGATGGAGGAGGGAGTGAGTGTTGAAGGGGGTGGATGGAGTAAATGGTGGTGGTGGTGGAGGGTGTGAATATTGAAGGTGGTGGAGGGAGTGAATGTTGAAGGTGGTGTTGGGAGTGAGTGTTGTAGGTGGTGGAGGGAGTGAGTGTTGAAGGTGGTGGAGGGAGTGAGTGTTGAAGGTGGTGTTGGGAGTGAGTGTTGTAGGTGGTGGAGGGAATGACTGTTGAAGTTGGTGGAGAGAGTGAGTGTTGAAGGTGGTGGAGGGAGTGAGTGTTGAAGGTGGGGGAGGGAGTGAGTCTTGAAGTTGGTAGATGGAGTGAGTGTTGAAGGTCGTGTTGGGAGTGAGTGTTGAAGGTGGTGGAGGGATTGAGTGTTGAAGGTGGTGGAGGGAGTGAGTGTTGACTGTGATGGAGGGAGTGACTGTTGAAGTTGTTGGAGGGTGTGAATGTTGAAGGTGGTGGAGGGAGTGACTGTTGAAGGTGGTGGAGGGAGTGAATGTTGAAGTTGGTGGACGGAGTGTGTGTTGAAGTTGGTGGAGGGAGTGCATGTTGAAGGTGGTGGAGCGAGTGAGAGTTGAAGGTGGTGGAGGGAGTGAATGTTGAAGTTGGTGGAGGGAGTGAATGTTGCAGGTGGTGGAGGGAGTGAGTGTTGAAGTTGGTGGAGGGAGTGAATGTTGAAGGTGGTGGAGTGAGTGAGAGTTGAAGGTGGTGGAGGGAGTGAATGTTGAAGTTGGTGGAGGGAGTGAATGTTGAAGGTGGTGCAGGGAGTGAGTGTTGAAGATGGTGAACAGAGTGAGTGTTGAAGGTGTTGGAGGGAGTGAATGTTGAAGGTGGTGGAGGGAGTGAATGTTGAAGTTGGTGGAGGCAGTGAGTGTTGAACGTGGTGGAGGGAATGGATGTTGAAGTTCGTGGAGGGAGTGAGTGTTGAAGGTGGTGTTGGGAGTGAATGTTGACTGTGGTGGAGGGAGTGACTGTTGAAGTTGGTGGAGGGAGTGAGTGTTGAAGGTGGTGGAGGGAGTGAATTTTGACTGTGGTGGAGGGAGTGACTGTTGAAGTTTTTGGAGGGAGTGAGTGTTGAAGGTGGTGGCGGGAGTGAATTTTGACGGTGGTGGAGGGAGTGAGTGTTGAAGGTGGTGGAGGGAGTGAATGTTGAAGGTGGTGGCGGGAGTGAGTGTTGAAGTTGGTGGAGGGAGTGAATGTTGAAGGTGGTGGAGTGAGTGAGTGTTGAAGGTGGTCGAGGGAGTGAGTGTTGAATGTGGTGGAGGGAGTGAATGTTGAAGGTCGTGGAGGGACTGAATGTTGAAGTTGGTGGAGGGAGTGAATGTTGAAGGTGTTGGAGGGACTGAGTGTTGAAGGTGTTGGAGGGAGTGAATGTTCGTGTTGAAGGGTGTGAATGTTGAAGGTGGTGGAGCGAGTGAGTGTTGAAGCTGGTGGAGGGATTGAGTGTTGCAGGTGCTTGAGGGAGTGAAGGTTGAAGGTGGTGGAGGGAGTGAGTGTTGAAGTTGGTGGAGGGAGTGAGTGTTGTATGTGGTGGAGGGAGTGAGTGTTGAAGGTGGTGGAGGGAGTATGTGTTGAAGGTGGTGGAGTGAGTGAATGTTGAAGTGGTGGAGGGAGTGAGTGTTGAACGTGGTTGAGGGTGTGAATGTTGAAGTTGGTGGAGGGATTGAGTGTTGAAGTTGGTGGAGGGATTGAGTGTTGCAGGTGCTTGAGGGAGTGAAGTTTGAAGGTGGTGGAGGCAGTGAATGTTGTAGGCGGGGAGGGAGTGAATTTTGAAGGTGATGGAGGCTGTGAGTGTAGAAGGTGTTGGAGGGAGTGAATGTTGAAGTTGAGGGAGGGATGAGTGATGAAGGTGGGGGAGGGACTGAATGTTGAACGTGGTGGACGGAGTAATGTTGAAGGTGGTAGAGGGCGTGATTGTTGAAGTTGGTGGAGGGAGTGAGTGTTGAATGTGGTGGAGGGTGTGAATGTTGAAGGTGGTGGGGGGATTGAGCGTTGAAGGTGCTGGAGGGAATGAGTGTTGAAGATGGGGGATGGAGTGAGTATTGAATTTGTTGGTGGGACTGCATGTTCAAGGTGGTGGACCGGGTGAATTTTCCGCGTGTTGGAGGGAGTGAAAGTTGAAGTTGGAGGGAGTGAGTGTTGAAGGTTGTGGAGGGATTGAATGTTGAAAGTGGTGGAGTGAGTGATTGTTGAAGGTGTTGGAGGGTTGAGTTTTGAAGGTGGAGGAAGGAGAGTGTGTTGAAGGATGTGGAGGGAGTGAATACTGGAGGTGGTGGAGGGAGTGAGTGTTGAAGTTGGTGGAGGGAGTGAATGTTGAAATTGGGGGAGGGAGTGAGTGTTGAAGTTGTTGGAAGGAGTGAATGTTGAAGTTGGTGGAGGGAGTGAGTGTTGAAGGTGGTGGAGGGAGTGAATGTTGAAGGTGGGGGAGCACTGAGTGTTGAAGGTGGTGGAGGGAGTGGATGTTGAAGGTGATCGAAGGAGTGATGTTCAAGGTAGTGACGGGAGTGAGTGTTGATGGTGATGGAGGCAGTGAGTATTGAAGGTAGTGGAGGGAGTGAGTGTCGAAAATGGGTGTGCGAGTGAGTATTGAACGTCGTGGTGGGGGTGAATGTTAACGGTGGTGGAGGAAGTGATTGTTGAAGCTGGTAGAGGGAGTGAATGTTGAAGGTGGTGGAGGGAGTGAGTGTTGTATGTGGTGGAGGGAGTGAGTGTTGAATATGGGGGAGGGAGTGAGTTTTGAAGGTGGCGGAGGGAGAGTGTGTTGAAGGATGTGGAGGGAGTGAATGCTGAAGGTGGTGGAGGGAGTGAGTGTTGAATGTGGTGGAGGGAGTGAATGTTGAATATGGGGGAGGGAGTGAGTGTTGAAGGTGGTGGAGGGAGTTCATGTTGAAGGTGGTGGAGGGAGTGAGTGTTGAAGGTGGGGGAGGGAGTGAATTTTGAAGGTGATGGAGGGAGTGAATGTTGAAGGTGGGCAGGGAGTGAATGTTGAAGGTGGTGGAGGGAGTGAGTGTTGAAGGTGGTGGAGGGAGTGAGTGTTGAAGATGGGGGAGGGAGAGAATGTTGAAGTTGGAGGGTGTGAGTGTTGAAGGTGGTGGAGGGAGTGAGTGTTGAAGTTGGTGGAGGTTGTGAATGTTGAAGGTGGTGGAGGGAGTGAGTGTTGGAGGTGGTGGAGGGAGTGAATGTTGGAGGTGGTGGAGGGTGTGAATGTTGAAGGTGGTGGAGGGAGTGAGTGTTGAAGGTGTTGGAGGGAGTGAATGTTGGAGGTGGTGGAGGGAGTGAATGTTGGAGGTGGTGGAGGGAGTGAATGTTGAAGGTGGTGGAGGGAGTGAGTGTTGAAGGTGGAGGAGGGAGTGAATGTTGAAGATGGAGTGAGTGAGTGTTGAAGGTGGTGGAGGGAGTGAATGTTGAAGGTGGGGGAGGGAGTGAGTGTTGAAGGTGGTGGAGGGAGTGAATGTTGAAGGTGGTGGAGGGAGTAAATGTTGGAGGTGGTGGAGGGAGTGAATGTTGGAGGTGGTGGAGGGAGTGAATGTTGAAGGTGGTGGAGGGAGTGAGTGTTGAAGGTGGAGGAGGGAGTGAGTGTTGAAGGTGGTGGAGGGAGTGAAGGTTGAAGGTGGGGGAGGGAGTGAGTGTTGAAGGTGGGGGAGGGAGTGAATGTTGAAGGTGGTGGAGGGAGTGAGTGTTGAAGGTGGTGGAGGGAGTGAGTGTTGAATGTGGGGGAGGGAGTGAATGTTGAAGGTGGGGGAGGGAGTGAGTGTTGAAGGTGGTGGAGGGAGTGAGTGTTGAAGGTGGTGGAGGGAATGAATGTTGAAGGTGGTGGAGGGAGTGAATGTTGAAGGTGGTGGAGGGAATGAATGTTGAAGGTGGTGGAGGGAATGAATGTTGAAGGTGGTGGAGGGAGTGAGTGTTGAAGGTGGTAGAGGGAGTGAATGTTTAAGGTCGTGGAGGGAGTGAGTGTTGAAGGTGGTGGATGGAGGAGTGTTGAAGGTGGTGAAGGAGTGAGTGTTGAAGGCGCTTGCGGGTGTGAATGTTGAAGGTGGTGGAGACAGTGAGCGTTGAAGGTCGTGGAGTGAGTGCGTGTTGAAGTTGGTGGAGGGAGTGAATGTTGATGGTGGTGGAGGGAGTGAATGTTGAAGGTGGTGGAGGGAATTAATGTTGAAGGTGGTGGAGGGAGTGAGTGTTGATGGTGGTGGAGGGAGTGAATGTTGAAGGTGGTTGAGGGAGTGAATGTTGAACGTGGTGGATTGAGTGAGAGTTGAAGGTGGTGGAGGGAGTGAATGTTGAAGGTGGTGGAGGCAGTGAATGTTGAAGGTGGTGGAGGCAGTGAGTGTTGAAGTTGTTGGCGGAGTGAGTGTTGAAGGTGGTGGAGGGAGTGAATGTTGAAGGTGCTGGAGGGAGTGAGTTTTGAAGGTGGTGGAGGGAATGAATGTTGAAGGTGGTGGAGGGATTGAGTGTTGAAGGTGGTGGAGGGAGTGAATGTTGATGGTGGTGGAGGGAGTGAGTGTTGAAGGTGGTGGAGGGAGTGAATGTTGAAGGTGGTGTTGGGAGTGAGTGTTGTAGGTGGTGGAGGGAGTGAGTGTTGAAGGTGGTGGAGGGAGTGAGTGTTGAAGGGGGTGTTGGGAGTGATTGTTGTAGGTGGTGGAGGGAGTGATTCTTGAAGTTGGTAGATGGAGTGAGTGTTGAAGGTCGTGTTGGGAGTGAGTGTTGAAGGTGGTGGAGGGATTGAGTGTTGAAGGTGGTGGAGGGAGTGAGTGTTGACTGTGATGGAGGGAGTGACTGTTGAAGTTGTTGGAGGGAGTGAATGTTGAAGGTGGTGGAGGGAGTGACTGTTGAAGGTGGTGGAGGGAGTGAATGTTGAAGTTGGTGGAGGGAGTGAGTGTTGAAGGTGGTGGAGGGAGTGAATTTTGACTGTGGTGGAGGGAGTGACTGTTGAAGTTTTTGGAGGGAGTGAGTGTTGAAGGTGGTGGCGGGAGTGAATTTTGACGGTGGTGGAGGGAGTGAGTGTTGAAGGTGGTGGAGGGAGTGAATGTTGAAGGTGGTGGCGGGAGTGAGTGTTGAAGTTGGTGGAGGGAGTGAATGTTGAAGGTGGTGGAGTGAGTGAGTGTTGAAGGTGGTCGAGGGAGTGAGTGTTGAATGTGGTGGAGGGAGTGAATGTTGAAGGTCGTGGAGGGACTGAATGTTGAAGTTGGTGGAGGGAGTGAATGTTGAAGGTGTTGGAGGGAGTGAGTGTTGAAGGTGTTGGAGGGAGTGAGTGTTGAAGATTGAGGGAGTGAATGTTGAATGTGGTGGAGGGAGTGAATGTTCGTGTTGAAGGGTGTGAATGTCGAAGGTGGTGGATGGAGTGAGTGTTGACGCTGGTGGATGGTGTGAGTTTTGAGGGTGGTGGAAGGAGTGAATGTTGAAGTTGTTGGAGGGAGTGAATGTTGAAGGTGGTGGAGAGAATGTGTTGAAGGAGGTGGAGGGAGTGAATGTTGAAGTTGTTAGAGGGACTAAATGTTGAAGGTGGTGGAGGGAGTGAGTGTTGAAGGTGGTGGAGGGAGTGAATGTTGAAGTTGTTAGAGGGACTAACTGTTGAAGGTGGTGGAGGGTGTGAATGTTGAAGGTGGTGGAGGGAGTGAGTGTTGAAGATGTTGGAGGGAGTGAATGTTGGTGGCGGAGGGAGTGAGTGTTGAAGGTCGTGGAGGGACTGAGTGTTGATGGTGGTGGAGGGAGTGAATGTTGGTGGTGGTGGAGGGGGTGAGTATTGACGGTCGTGGAGGGAGTGATTGTCGAAGGTGTTGGAGGGAGTGAGTGTTGAAGATGTTGGAGGGAGTGAATGTTGGTGGCGGAGGGAGTGAGTGTTGAAGGTGTTGGAGGGACTGAGTGTTGATGGTGTTGGAGGAAGTGAATGTTGGTGGTGGAGGGAGTGAATGTTGAAGATGGTGGAGGGAGAGAGTGTTGAACGGGGTGGAGGGTGTGAGTGTTGAAGGTGGTGGAGGGAGTGATTTTCGAAGGTGGTGGAGGGAGTGAGTGTTGGTGGCGGAAGGATTGGATTTTGATGATGGTGGTGGACATGGTGCCAATGAAGTGAACTGTCAATGAAATTGACACCTGGATGGTATCCACCTTCCAACTAGTTAGACTAAACACCTCCATAATTTCAACTTGAAGTATGGGCTGACCATGTCTTGCAAAGAGTAGTGATGAATTTGGGTGAGCAATTGGTAATGACCAATTTCTTTAATTTAACGTGTTATCAGAGTTTGAACTTCTGCAATAAATGTACGTTTTGACCCATCTGTGGTTTAAATGAACTTTGGCTTCAAAACCTAAAATAAATTTTCATGTTTCTGAGGATAATTCTGCGCTAGAGGACATTAATAAGACCCTGAGTAGGCTTGACAGAGTGGGGGCTGAAAGCATGTTTTCCCTTGTCGGGGAGACTAGAACTAGGGGTCTCCCACTTAAGATGGAGGTGAGGAGAAATTTTTTATCTCAGGGGTCATGAATCTTTGGAACTCTCTTCCCCAGAGACCTGTGGGGGTTGGGTCACTGAATATTTTTAAGGTGGAGGTAGGTAGATTCTTGACTAACAAGGGAGGGTCAAAGGTCATCGGGTGGTGTAGGCGGGAATGTGGAGTTGAGGCCACAGTCAGATCAGCCATGATTTTAGTGAAGGAGAGAGAGCAGGCTCGAAGGGCCGAATGGCCTGCTCCTGCTCCCAGTTCATATTGTTGTGTGTTTTCTGTTCATGATCCTGGGTTTTTTAGTCACTGAGCGATGGCCCAGGGCCATTGCAGATACTTTTCGAGGGGGAAGCGAGCTGTGGTTTACCTCTGAAAGTTATCTAAGAAGCAAGAAATGCCACAGAGCTGCAGAAACATCACCGCAAAGAAGGAGGCCATTTAACCCTTTGAGTTCATGCCTGCTCTCTGCACACCAACCCAGTCTGTCCCATTCCACCCCCCACCCGCCCTATCCCAGCAAGGTTATTTCCCTCGAGAGTCCATCCATTCTCTCGGAGATCATTCATCGTCTCAGCTCCTACCCCCACCTCGTGGGCAGCGAGTTCCAGGTCATCGCCACTCGCTGTGAAAAAAAAAAGTTCCTGCACTCCGCACCTCTTGCCAAAAAAAAGGTGAGACCTGTGTCTCTCAGTCTTGGTGCTATATTCGGCCACGTTCTGTTAGGGAGAGGGCTAAAATTAAACCGAGCAGCCCTGATCCACGATCGTTTGAGGAATACAGAACAGTAGGAAGGTACAAAGGCTGGAATTACTCCTCTTATCGAATTATGAATCCATGGGCTGTCATGTTTGAATAAAATGGGCGTCCATTTCTTAAGCAGTTGTTAACAAATACAGCACCCTCACATGGATAATGCGAGTTATTTAAAATTAACAGTCGCCCAGCAAAGCTGTCCCCGGGTGCTGAAGTGGTTCAGTGATTCACTGTGTATGGAGGTTAGGTGAAGAAAATGCTCTTTCACAGTGTGGAATGCATTCAATCAGCAGCCAGCAATAGCACAGCCATGAAGATTCAGCTATTCTTGTCTCCGCATTAACTTATGTATTCAGCTTATCAAGGTTAGAGACGTCAGTGCTGGGGATTGGACTGCTTTCCTCATTTTGTTCTCTAGGTACAGCACGGGGTTAGATACAGAGTAAATCTCCCTCTACACCGTCCCCATCAAACACTCCCAGGACAGGTACAGCACGGGGTTAGATACAGAGTAAAGCTCCCTCTACAATGTCCCCATCAAACACTCCCAGGACAGGTACAGCACGGGGTTAGATACAGAGTAAAGCTCCCTCTACACTGTCCCCATCAAACACTCCCAGGACAGGTACAGCACGGGGTTAGATACAGAGTAAAGCTCCCTCTACACTGTCCCCATCAAACACTCCCAGGACAGGTACAGCACGGGGTTAAATACAGAGTAAAGCTCCCTCTACAATGTCCCCATCAAACACTCCCAGGACAGGTACAGCACGGGGTTAGATACAGAGTAAAGCTCCCTCTAAACTGTTCCCATCAAACACTCCCAGGACAGGTACAGCCCAGAGTTAGATACAGAGTAAAGCTCCCTCTACACTGATCCCATCAAACACTCCCAGGACAGGTACAGCACGGTGTTAGATACAGAGTAAAGCTCCCTCTACACTGTCCCCATCAAACACTCCCAGGACAGGTACAGCACGGGGTTAGATACAGAGTAAAACTCCCTCTACAATGTCCCCATCAAACACTCCCAGGACAGGTACAGCACGGGGTTAGATACAGAGTAAAGCTCCCTCTATACTGTCCCCATCAAACACTCCCAGGACAGGTACAGCACGGGGTTAGATACAGAGTAAAGCTCCCACTACACTGTCCCCATCAAACACTCCCAGGACAGGTACAGCACGGGGTTAGATACAGAGTAAAGCTCCCTCCACACTGTCCCCATCAAACACTCCCAGGACAGGTACAGCACGGGGTTAGATACAGAGTAAAGCTCCCTCTATACTGTCCCCATCAAACACTCCCAGGACAGGTACAGCACGGGGTTAGATACAGAGTAAAGCTCCCACTACACTGTCCCCATCAAACACTCCCAGGACAGGTACAGCACGGGGTTAGATACAGAGTAAAGCTCCCTCCACACTGTCCCCATCAAACACTCCCAGGACAGGTACAGCACGGGGTTAGATACAGAGTAAAGCTCCCTCTACACTGTCCCCATCAAACACTCCCAGGACAGGTACAGCACAGGGTTAGATACAGAGTAAAGCTCCCTCTACACTGTCCCCATCAAACACTCCCAGGACAGGTACAGCACGGGGTTAGATACAGAGTAAAGCTCCCTCTACACTGTCCCCATAAAACACGCCCAGGACAGGTTTGGTGGACTCCCTCCCAGTATTGGGAATGTCCAAGCTGCAAGCGACTTCATCTTCTGTGGTTCCCCTCACGGCTGAACAGTCCAACCCAAGATGGGCACGGCCGTCCAGGGGACTGGCTACGCGTCACGGTTGGCGGCGGATCTTGGGGAACCTCTGCGGCTGCACCTTGCCCTTGGACCTCCGCTTGGCACCCGGGCGTTGCGGGTCCATGACGCCTACTGACCCCAATGTCAATGCGTGCCTCCAACGCGAGCCAGTTGGCTGAGGTATCTCCTGGCGAGAGGTAGACTGCAGCCCGTAGGGCTCCTCTGTAGAGTGTCCTGGTGTCACTTGTACCGACCAACGTTGGGGTCGTGTGATTTGAGGCATCTCCCCGTGGACAATCGGCTTGAGGACACCGCAGTCAACCACACGAGAGACATGGGCTGGCCGACTCAGTCAGATTTCCTGTGGGGGTGGTGGCTGAACATCTGGCAGTTCGTTTGTGGTACCCTTCACTTGAAATCCCTCACCAGCACAGGGTACAAGTCCCTTGGAGGGTAGTCAGCCCGTTGGCAAGAAACATTCAGCTCCTCCTCTCACATCAGGGAGAGCACGCGTGGATTGTAACCAGCCTCCCAGGGTTGAGCTCTGAGCTGACGCTGGAAAAATGGAGTGAGGTTCCCCCATGGTACTTAGTTCAAATTTTATGCCAGCTGTCTTATCCAGTCTAGCAAGTACACAGCACCTTCTCATGACATTCAGTGGCATTACCATCACTGAATACCATACCACCATCAACATCCTGGGGGTTACCATTGACCAGAAACTCAACAGGACTGACCATATAAATACTGTGGCTACAAGAGCAGGTCAGAGGCTGGGAATCCTGCAGTGAGTAACTCACCTCCTGACTCCCCAAAGCCTGTCCACCATCTACAAGGCACAAGTCAGGAGTGTGATGGAATACTCCCCACTTGCCTGGATGAGTGCAGCTCCCACAACACTCAAGAAGCTCGACACTGTCCAGGACAAAGCAGCCCCGCATGATTGGCACCCCATCCACCACCTTCAACATTCACTCCCTCCACCACCGACGCACAGTAGCAGCAGTGTGTGTACCGTCTACAAGATGCACTGCAGCAACTCACCAAGGCTCCTTCGGCAGCACCTTCCAAACCTATGACCTCTACCACCTAGAAGGACAAGGGCAGCAGACACATGGGGAACACCACCACCTGCAAGTTCCCCTCCGAACCACTCACCATCCTGACTTGGAAATATATCGGCCGTTCCTTCACTGTCACTGGGTCAAAATCCTGGAACTCTCTCCCTAACAGCACTGTGGGTGTACCTACACCACAGGGACTGCAGCGGCTCAAGAAGGCAGCTCACCCCCACCTTCTCAAGGGGGCAATTAGGGATGGGCAATAAATGCTGGGCCCAGCCAGCGACGCCCACACTGTATGAAAGGATCAAAAAAACTCATGTTGGAGAGCAGGGTCTTCTTTGTGCTATCATGAAACTTGTACTATCGATACGTTATCAATCCATTTAGTGGTGCTCCCTTATGTGAGCCTCTGTCTTGCCTTGACGCATTGGGCAATGCGCTCCCAAGTATGCAATTCATAGTTTGAAAGATGTGACTGTAAATAACACTCCCTTTAACTGAAGGCTATTTAGCATGCTCATTAATTTTATCCATCCACTACTGACAGATTACTTCACCCAGCTGGCTTCAGATCACTCCTGAAACGCTTGGGCCTAGAAACGAGTTGGCGCCATGCCTGTTTTACAGGCCTCGGCGTCTGGAATGGCGGGGGGGGTGGGGGGGGGTGTTGGGGGGGGGGGGGGGGGGGGTGGGTCCGCATGCCCATTCTGTCCGTTGCTGCAGGTATGTGAGTCAGCCCTATCGGGGGGTGAGGGGTGGGGGTGTGGGGGGAAGGAATTCAGGGGTCCTTGGGCCTGGAATTCGTGCGCTAAAGAAGTTTTAGGAGCGGTGGGGGGGGGGGTGGGGATCGTGCGCTGAATCGAACCTGTCGCGGCCCTGAAGCGGCACAGTCGGCTGCACGGCTGTCCTGGTGAGCGTTACTCGCTCGCCCTCCAGCCTCTCCTGATCGCCTACCCTCTGCCCCGAAATTCCACCCCCATGATCTGCTCAGCGACCTGATATTCAGGTCCACCAGTCCACCGTAAACTCGGCCCGAGGCCCAGCATTGAATCTGCATTTGGTGCAGGGTGTTCTGGCTGATGCAGCTCTTGAGGCTTCACATTGAATGAAATGAAACATTTTATTAATTTACACAGGTTAAAATATATATATATATATATATATTTGTACACATGGCTACAAATTACCACTATCATAACTTTTAACAACTTCCCGAACTAATCTCCATTAAGGCAACAGCAACCCATAGACTTAACCAGGCACCAGGCAAAGCATTTTCACCTGACGAATTCAAAATAAGTTTCTTTCCACTTTGGTTCCTGTGAAGCCAGTTGGAGGCTTGCAGCTGCCTTTTGATCTCACATTGCCTCTGCTCTCACACCCGAAAACTACTGAAGTTATACCTACCCCCGCTGATTGAATTCAAATTCTCATTGTATCACCAGCTTCTTTGAACTTCACCTTTTAACAATGAAGCCCCTTTTCACCGTTGCAATTTTATTAGTCAGACAAACATATTGCTTGGTGGCTGCTGGATAGGCATCAGTTTTCACCCGACTTCTTGAATGCTCTATTCAAAAAATGCAAATGCACGCTATCTCACTGTTTACATCTCGAAACGAGAACACATCAAAGTGCCCAGGCAAGCTGGCTTTAATCCAATTCAGTCACACCCACAGGCTCAACCTCTACTTTAAAAGAGAAAGTATTTTCCAATAATATTATATACATTAATAGCTTCCTGACACATGGATTGACTGGTGATATTCAATTCTGGCCCGCTGCATCCACCCCCATTTAATACCTTCACCCACAAAGTTCTTCGGTGCTTGCATGGCATTCAGGCATTTACAACCAGTGGGCGAGCTGGAGACAAATATGTTAGTCTTCGGAAAAGAAAAGGAAAAGGCTTATTTTTATGCAGTTTTTTTTATTCGTTCACAGGATGTGGGCGTCGCTGGCTTGGCCCAGCATTTGTCGCCCATCCCTGACTGCCCCCTTGAGAAGGTGGTGGTGAACCGCCTTCTTGAGTCGCTGCAGTCCCTGTGGTGTAGGTACACCCACAGCGCTGTTAGGGAGGGAGTTCCAGGATTTTGACCCAGCGACAGTGAAGGAACGGCCGATATATTTCCAAGTCAGGATGGTGAGTGACTCGGGGGGGAACTTGCAGGTGGTGGTGTTCCCCATGTGTCTGCTGCCCTTGTCCTTCTAGATGGTAGAGGTCGTGGGTTTGGAAGGTGCTGTCGAAGGAGCCTTGGTGAGTTGCTGCGGTGCATCTTGTAGATGGTACACACACTGCTGCTACTGTGCGTCGGTGGTGGAGGGAGTGAATGTTTGTGGATGGGGTGTCAGTCAAGCGGGGCTGCTTTGTCCTGGATGGTGTCGAGCTTCTTGAGTGTTGTTGGGAGCTGCCCTCACCCAGGCAGTCAGTGCCCATAGCTGTCGAGGGCACCGTGTTAGTTTAAAAAAGCTCAGGCACTGGAGACAGTGAAATTGCAAGTAAGGCACGAATGACTGAGCAGTCATCCACTTCAGGCGATGCTAGTTTGAGGGGGTTCCAGTGAAGCAAGAAACATTGGCCAGGACACAGGAGGGATCGGTCGGGCATTCAAGGAAGCCAGCGGGCCCTCAAGCGCCACCGGCACCCTCTGAAAGATGGCCCCCCCCCCCCCACCGCGTCATTGTCGCACCCGCGCTCGGCCGGTCGGGTTTCCAAAGCAGGCGTGCCTGCCGGCCGTCCGGCTGCGAGAGCCTTCGGCCACGCGGAGGCCCTTTGGTTTGAGGGTCCACGCCGGAGCCAGCGCGCGGCTGTCGAGGTCGGGGAGAGCGACGCTGCTGCTTCACTCCAGGCAGCTCCGGAGGCAGCGAGATATTAAATTAGTATTCTCCCTTTACATAATCCCCGCATTGTATAATCGGAGCGCAGGAACTCCAGGAAGCGCGTGGCACCGACAAATTGCATTAAACAGAAAAGGCCCTTTTTTACTCCTCCGAATATGGTTTCTCATGACCTGTGCAGGACTCCATCTTGTCAAGGCATTTAATTTACAATACGCTTTCTAACAGCATATAATTATACCATGACTGTCGAACACTTAACTGTGATGTGATGGTCTCCATTCATCCCTGGAGACAGAAAATCCTCCCTCAAGTTATTAATTTTTTTTTTAAAATCCATATTTTTTCACTGTGTGCGAACCGTTGCTGCACTTAAAGCCTGGAGTGCTTTGTGCTGGGTACGAAACCATTACAGGGCTGGTACGGTGATTCACCCCCTGAATTTTCTTCCCCATCGTGCCGCACGTTTCCGTTTTGGGCTCAGCGGAGTATCACTCGGTCCCTCAGTCAGACGACGCCGTGGGCTTGACTCCTGCTTCAGGGAGTGACACTCCCAGTACTGAGGGAGCGCCGTCCTGTCGACCCCTCTGTTCAATCTCTCCCGGGATGCGGGTGTCATCGGTAAGGCCCAGCATTTCTTGCCCATCCCTGATTGCCCCCTCGAGAAGGTGGTGGGTGAGCCGCCTTCTTGAGCCGCTGCAGTCCCTGTGGTGTAGGTACACCCACCGCGCTGTTAGGGAGGGAGTTCCAGGATTTTGACCCAGCGACAGTGAAGGAACGGCCAATATATTTCCAAGTCAGGATGGTGAGTGACTTGGAGGGGAACTTGCGGGTGGTGGTGTTCCCCATGTGTCTGCTGCCCTTGTCCTTCTAGATGGTAGAGGTCATAGGTTTGGAAGGTGCTGTCGAAGGAGCCTTGGTGAGTTCCTGCAGTGCATCCTGTAGATGGTACACACACTGCTGCTACTGTGTGTCGGTGGTGGAGGGAGTGAATGTTTGTGGATGGGGTGCCAATCAAGCGGGGCTGCTTTGTCCTGGATGGTGTCAAGCTTCTTGAGTGTTGTGGGAGCTGCCCTCATCCAGGCAAGTGGGGAGTATTCCATCACACTCCTGACTTGTGCCTTGTAGATGGTGGACAGGCTTTGGGGAGTCAGGAGGTGAGTTACTCTCCACAGGATTCCCAGCCTCTGACCTGCTCTTGTAGCCACAGTATTTATATGGCTGGTCCAGTTCAATTTTTGATCAATGGTAACCCTCAGGATGTTGATAGTGGGGGATTCAGTGATGGTAATGCCATTGAATGTCAAGGGGCGATGGTTGGACTCTCTCTTGTTGGAGATGGTCATTGCCTGACACTTGTGTGGTGTGAATGTTACTTACCACTTGTCAGTCCAAGCCTGGATATTGTGCAGGTCTTGCTGCATTTGGACATGGACTGCTTCAGTATCTGAGGAGTCGCGAATGGTGCTGAACATTGTGCAATCATCAGCGAACATCCCCACTTCTGATCTTATGATGGAAGGAAGGTCATTGACGAAGCGTTGATGATCGAGAGTAAACTGATGAGGTGGTAACTGGCCGGGTTGGATTTGTCCTGCTTTTTGTGTACAGGACATACCTGGGCAATTTTCCATATAGGCAGGTAGATGCCAGTGTTGTAGTTGTACTGGAACAGCTTGGCTAGAGGCACGGCAAGTTCTGGAGCACATGTTCTCAGTACTATTGCTGGAATATTGTCAGGGCCCACAGCCTTTGCAGTATCCAGTGCCTTCAGCTGTTTCTTGATATCATGTGGAGTGAATCGAATTGGCGGAACCCAAGATGCTGGGCACCTCAGGAGGACACCGAGAGGCATCATCCTCTCGGGACTTCTGGCTGAAGATAATTGCAAATGCTTTAGACTAAGAGAGTGTCACACTGTCGGAGGGAAAGTACTGAGTGATTCCTAACTGTCAGATGGGTAGCGTAGAGGAAGTGCTGCACTGTCGGAGGATCAGTGCTGAGGGAGTGCTGCACTGTTGGAGGGTCAGTACTGAGGGAGTGCTGCACTGTTGGAGGGTCAGTACTGAGGGAATGCTGCACTGTTGGAGGGTCAGTACTGAGGGAATGCTGCACTGTTGGAGGGTCAGTACTGAGGGAGTGCTGCACTGTCGGAGGGTCAGTACTGAGGGAATACTGCACTGTTGGAGGGTCAGTACTGAGGGAGTGTTGCACTGTTGGAGGGTCAGTACTGAGGGAGTGCTGCACTGTTGGAGGGTCAGTACTGAGGGAGTGCATCTCTGATGAGATAATTGTAGCATTTGAAACTCAGCCAAGCATTCATGATAACATAATGGCAGCCCTTGGGGAAATGACAATAAAGACGTCTATTGAAACAGCGTGGCCAGGTGTTTTTTTTAACTTACACCAGATGTCCTGTGAATCAAAGCAGTTCAGCAGAGCTTTTATTTTAACTATGACAACTTAAGCTTCTTTTTTCATGTTTAAAGAGCAGGGGATTTATAAAACTTCAGATCATGGCACTTAAGCAAACCTTATCTGACCTTCAAGCGTGTTTCCATCTACTCCATCAATGTGTGACTCCCAAACTGTGAGTTAAGGCCCTTGCAACTACTAAAATGGAGTCTGTATGAATGCAGCACCAAGTTCAAATGGTCCTGCTGAGTTTAGGTCTCCTCCAACCACCCCGCCCCATGCAAATCAAGCCCCGGAACCCTTGCTGGGCACAAATATGGGTCTGTCGGAAATGGGGGTGGGGACTTTTCCCTCCGCGTCCCGCTGGCCGGTTCTGAAGGTCCGAGGAGTCCAGCTTCCACAGAAATCCAACCCCTCAGTGTCTGGGGAAGCTGTTGCCCTGTAGAGTGCCAGTGCCCAATTCAGCCCCCAAAAAAGCCCCTTTCCGTGAGGACTTTTTTTTAAAAAATTCATTAACGGGATGTGGGCGCCACTGGATAGCGTCAGCCTTTATTGCCCACCCCTAATTGCCCTGGGGAAGATGGCGGTGAGCTGCTTTCTTGAGCCATGGTATTGGATGGCTAACTTCAGCCAAGTTTTCGCCTGACACAAGGGCCTGCTTTGCATTTAGCTTACGATCAATATAAACCTTTGGTAGAGGTTTCTGTCCTTTTTGGGATCGGGGGAGGGGTGGGGGAGGGGGTGCGAAAACGGGCTGTTCGTCATATTTCTCCTGAACCTCTCCTCTCACCCAATCGCTTCGGAACGGCAGTAATCCCAGGGCGCTGGAGCGCGTCGTTCGCTTGGATTCTAAGGAAGCCTTCCAAACATTGGACGGCGCTTGTGTGGCCTCGCTTATCCGAAGGCGGTATAACGCACAGGCGACAATATCCACCTCCCAGAGACGTGGCAAAGCAAATCCCATCACTTGTCACGACGCTTGATGTTCAGGTGCTCGAAGGACTTCGAAATCAAGTCACCCACGCTCCTGACGGAGCTCCTGGTGAAGGATGAACGGGCGGGAGTCGCTCTGAAGAGTGAGATACAGCCGGCGGGGCTATTGTAGAGGAAAGTCGTGCAAACATCCGAATTAGGAGCCAGGACGAGGCCACTCGGCCCCTCGAGCCTGCTCCCCCCTCTTCAATAAGATCGTGGCTGCCCTGATTGTAACACCCCCCCCCTCACCGATAACCTTTCAGCCCCCTTGTTAATCAAGAATCTACCCTACCTCTGCGTTAAAAATATTCAAAGGCTCTGCTTCCACTGCCTTTTGAGGAAGAGAGTTCCAAAGACTCGCCACCCTCTGAGAGAAAATATCTCTCCTCATCTCTGCTTTCAATGAGTTCTAGATTCTCCCACAAGAGGAAACACCCTCCCCACATCCACCCTGTCAGGACCCCTCAGCATCTTACACCTTTCAATCAAGTCGCCTCTTACACTTAATTCCAGTGGATACGAGCCTAACCTATCCAGCCTTTCCTCATAAGACAACTCACCCATTCCTGGTATTAGTCTGGTAAACCTTCTCTGAACTTGTTTTTAAATAAGAGCATCAGTACTGTACAGCCAGCATTTATTGCCTATTTGGCATTGTCCAGAGGGCATTTAAGGGTCAACCACATTGCTGTGGGGTCTGGTCGATTCCTTCCCTTAAAGGGCATTAGTGAACCAGATGGGCTTTTGTGACAATGGTTTTAATTCCAGATTTTTATTGGATTCTGCTGTGGTGGGATTGAAACACAGGTCCCCAGAGCGCTACCCTGGGTCTACTGGACTATTAGCCATTACCACTATAGCACCAGCCCCCTGCTGTGATAATGTTACTGGACTAGTAATCTAGAGGTTCAGGCTAATGCTCTGAAGGGGGGAGAGGGGTTCAGATCCCACCACAGCCGCTGGGGGAATCTAAATTTAATTGATGAATCTGGAATTGAAAGCTAGTCTTAGTTGCGGTCACCATGACAACCATCATCGATATCGTAAAAAAAACAACACGGTTCCAGGACCGAAGGAGGCCATTCAGTCCATCGTACCGGTGCTGGCTCTCCGCAAGGGCAACTCGGCTAGTTCCTGCCCCACCACCTCCCCGCCCCCTCAGCTTTCCTGCGAGCCCAATAGTTCTTTTCTTTCCAGGTAATTGTCCCCAGTTCCCCTTTGGAAACCACGATCGAAGGTGCCTCCAGCGCCCCCTCCAGGCAGCGCAGAGGCAGCCAACTTCTGAGATGGTGGGCGCCTGATCGCAACGCACAATCGCGAAGGACGTTCGTGCTTTTTCTCTCACAACGTGTCCAGGTTTCTCGTCGCCATGGGGACAGTGGCCGGGGGCGAATCTAAATGGGCTTACTTGGTAAAAGCCAGGTTGACGAGCTCCATCCACCCCCCCGCCCCCCCCCCCCCCCCAACCGCTCCCCCCACCTCACCCCACCCCGCGCAAGCCGGTGAAGATGCCTCCCCGCTTCCTCAGACGATTGACAGATTTTTTTTCTCCTAACCGTCACTCCCCACTCCTCCTGCACGCGAGGCTCAGCGAGCGCCTGCTGTCCTCGCTGGAAGGGTGGATGGAGGGGGGGAGGGGGTGGTAATACTGACCGTGGTCAGGCCAATACGGGGAACGTAAGCCAGAGAGAGAGCGTGCATTTCTGTGGCGCCTTCTGCAACCTCAGGGCACCCCCAAAGCCCTTTACAGCCAATGATGTGCTTTTTGAATTCCAGTCGCCTTTCTGAGGCAGGAAACGCGGCAGCCAATTTGCGCACAGCAAGCTCCCACAAGCAGCAATATGGGAATAATCAAATTAAGCGTTTTAAGCAGATGTTGGTTGAGGGGTAAGTATTTAACCGAGACACCGTGGCGGACTCTCCCCTGCTCTTGCTCACCCTCACGGCCATAAGAGGTTTCACAGTGGCCGACGAGGGCAAACACAGCCCCAGTTTAACACTCCGTCCAAAAGACGGCACCTCCGGCAGTGCAGCACCACTGCACTGGGGGCGTCAGCCTGCATTACGCACCCCAACTTTCTGGAGTGAGTCTTGGTCCCGCAACTTCCTGATTCATTGGCCATCATAATACCACTGGGCTGTGATTGAAGCTATACTGCTTGTTGACCGACCTCTGTACTAAGTGACGTCTTCCCTCTCTGGTGCCTGTGTGCTCCCTCGCTGCCTGTCTCCGCTTCTCAGAAGGTGATGCGGTTGCTACAGCTTCAACAGGGGTGCTGATGGGGTAGTGGCAACCTCACTAGACTAATAACCCAGCTATTCACCAGGGACATGAGTTCTAATCCCACCACGGCAACTGGTGGAATTTAAATTCCAGTAATGCATCTGGAATGTGAAGCGAATCTTGGTAATAGTGATCATAACAATAATCGCTGCCTGTTTCTTTTTAACCCATCTGGTTCACAAATGCCCTTTAGGGAAGGAAATCGGCTGTCCCTACCTGACCTGGCCTACATGTGACTCCAGACCCATGGCAGTGTGGTTAACTTTCAGCCACCCCGCGAAACGGCTGGGCAAAGCCTCTCAGTTCGAGGGCAGTTAGGGGATGGGCGGCAAACGCTGGCCTTGCCAGCGATGCCCACATCCCAGGACAGGATTAAAGAAGCAGCAAAGC
This sequence comes from Isurus oxyrinchus, assembly GCA_026770705.1. Lineage (NCBI taxonomy): Eukaryota > Metazoa > Chordata > Chondrichthyes > Lamniformes > Lamnidae > Isurus > Isurus oxyrinchus. The sequence goes on along the minus strand of JANJGN010001425.1, from coordinate 19,248 downwards.
CTTCTCCTCCCGGCCTAGCGAGTAGATGCATTCGTCAGGACAATACCTCAAACATACAGATCCGATGTCCGTCAGATCGATTCACCGTTTGTGCTGAGTCTGTTAGCTGAGCTGGACAAATCGGAGTATCAGTCCGACACTGGGCTGGGGAGAAAAGGAAGCATCCGGAAGAAGTCTGGCTGCGGTCTAACTTTAAAATTCTCAAACTTGTTTCCAAATCCCTTCATCGCCTCACCCTCACCCCCACCTCTGTAACCTCCTCACAACCCTCTGAGATCTATACACTCCCCTGGGCCTTGTGTGAAACCGTCAACTTTAATCACCCCGCCATTTTGGGGGGGTGGGGGTGGGGATGGGGTCGTGCCTTTAGCTGCCTGGGGTCCTAAGCTCTGGAACTCCCTCCCTGAACCACCCCATCTTCAGGATGCCCCTTAAAAATCCAGCCCCTTTGACCAAGCTTTTGGTTGCCTGTCCCAAGTACGTAATAGCCAGAAGATTTGAGTACAGGAGCAGGGATAATCTTGCTGCAATGGTTCAGGGCCTTGGTGAGACCACACCTGGAATATTGTGTGCAGTTTTGGTCTCCTTATCTGAGGAAGGATGTTCTTGCTATAGAGGGAGTGCAGCGAAGGTTTACCAGACTGATTCCTGGGATGGCAGGACTGACATACGAGAGAGATTGAGTCGGTTAGGATTATATTCGCAAGAGTTCAGAAGAATGAGGGGGGATCTCATAGAAACATATAGAATTCTAACAGGACCAGACAGGGTAGATGCAGGAAGGATGTTCCCGATGGTGGGGGGAGTCCAGAACCAGGGGTCACAGTCTGAGGATACGGGGTAGACCATTTAGGACTGAGATGAGGAGAAATTTCTTCACCCAGAGAGTGGAATTCGCTACCACAGAAAGTAACTGAGACCAAAACATTGTATGTTTTCAAGGAGGAGTTAGATATAGCTCTTGGGGCGAAAGGGACCAAAGGATATGGGGAGGAAGCGGGAGCAGGCTATTGAGTTGGATGATCAGCCATGAGCATAATGAATGGTGGAGCAGGCTCGAAGGGCCGAATGGCCTCCTCCTGCTCCGAGTTTCTATGTTTCAATGACTCGGGGCTGAATCGTATTCGATACCCCTCCTGCGAAGACGACTTGGGGGTGGGGAGGGAGTGGGGAGGAGGGGGGCAATTCGCGACGGGCAGCGTTTTCCGGCTCTGCCCGCCCCCCCACCCCCCCCCCCCCCCGCCCCCGGGATCGCCCTGTCCCCGCCGGAGGTCGATGCCAAAGGCGCTATGCGAATGCAAAGACGTTGTTAAGTAAGAAGAGAAAAGCGGCGGGGAACCCTCAGCAGGTCGGGCAGCGCCTCGGCAGAGGGAGAATCGGGATTTGAAGTGTCGGCGCGTAGACCTTCTGTCAGAATTGGAAAGCGTTCGATCGGCTTTTAAGCAGATAGAGAGGCAGGGAAAAGCTGGGAGGGGGGGTGGCGGGGTAGGACAGAAGCGAAGGTCTGTGTGATAAGGCGGAATGCAGGGTGGGATTCAAGGCCGAAAGGGATATTAATAGTTGTTTGGTAGAACAGGACTTGAGTATTGTTGAAAAGAAGGGATATGTCGAAGCTTTTCGTCTTGCACTCATCAGGACCCTTCGCAAGAATACCAGCGTAAGGGCGAAACAACAATTTATACCGCATGAGGAGAGAGTGCTGATTGGGTGGCCAGCGGGCTCTGATCGGTAGAGGCGTCACCACGGAGAATGCACCAGTGATGGCGACTGACAGTTAACTGCCAAGCATTGTTTGAAATTTAAACTAGACAGCTTGACCCTGATTGGCCAAGGCATTGCCCTGAGGAATGAGTCAGCGAGTGGCTGGCTCTTGAAACGTGTGTACATGTTCTTTCTGTCTGCAAAAAAACAGGGCCCCGTGTATTAATATATGTAGCTTCCAGTACACGCAAATGCGCCGCACTGTGAGTCCAACTGACAATCTTAAACTGCAACAGCAGAACCATTTACCAGCGCCCGCTTGGGGGGAACACTTGTTCAGACCTCTTGTTGCTGCAATGGGCAAGCACCTTAAAGAGAGGACGGGCGAACGCTAGGCCTCACAGGAGCTTCACGTCAGCCTCGGAGAGTGAGAGCAGGCCCGCGTTCTGTCCTGCTATTTTGCCAACCGAGGTTTGAAAGGTTGAGCCGGCTGTCGGGCCGAGAGGGTACAAGAGGCAAAGAGGCGGTGTTGGGGGGTGGGTGGGGGGGGTGGGGGGGGTGGGGGGGGGGGCGGACAAGCGAGGCAGGGAGAGAGTGGGCTGGGCAGGATGGAAGAATCGAGGCAGGAGCGCTGTGGTCAATGTGATCTTGGGCGAAATATTTTGCAATCTCTACTGTGCGCACTTGACGTGAACTCTCCCAGTCAATATTGTTGATTGATGAATGCGTGTGATCGGTGAGTGATGGGCTGTGGGTGGCTAGGGAGGGAGGGTGGGCGGATAAAAACAGACGAGTTATTGAGCAGGATTTCATTGTATCTTGAGAGATTGGGTCCCAGCGGGGATGATTTAATATTCTTTTGCGAGAGCGTGACCCTGCTGGATGTGGTGACATCTTGTCAAACTTTGAGGCGTGTCATAGCACCGAGCATCTATCCTGGAATAACCTTCGAGTCCAGTGCTCTGGACTGAGTTTCAGTGTTTCTTGCTGAATGGGCAGTGCTGGGAGGATAGGGAGAAGCATCACGCAGTAACTCACGTAGGATGTAGCGGTATTTTCACTGGGACCCGTACTCCAGATACCCAGCCTAACGCTCTGGGGGAACCGGGTTCGAATCCCTGCTGCGGCAGCTGGTGAAATTTGAATTCAATAGAAAAAGAAACCTGGAATTAAAAGTCTAATGGTGACTGCGAAACCACTGTCGTTTGTCGCAGAAACCCATCTGGCTCACTCATGCCCCCTTTAGGGGAGGAAATCCGCCCATCCTTACCCTGGTCTGGGCCTACACGTGACTCTGGACACCCCCCACCCCGCACCCCCCCCACCCCCCACAGCCAATGCGGTTGACCCTTAACTGCCCCCCTGAAATGGCCGAGCGAGACCACTCAGTTCAAGGGGCAATTAGGGATGGGCAACAAATGCTGGGCCCTGCGCCAGCGACCCCCCACATCCCCGTGAAGGGGTGATAAAGAAAGGGGATTGTACCATCCTCCCCGGCTCATTGTCCGAGGCCAGCAAGCTCAGCGTAAAGTGTTCGGTCTGCCTCGGTACCCCCACTCGCAAGTGGATTTACCCTTGGATTTGCCTCGCTTCTGCCTCCTCCCTTGAACCATGCCCTCTTGAGGTTTATGCATGTGTGCGGAAATTGGGCCGCGGACTTGCGTTGGACCTCGAGCAACGCTTAACAACGCCCCGTAATGCGAAGCTGCCACAACATTAAGGTTTGCAAATGGGGGAGCCTTGCTGTAAGTGCCTCATTTAAAGACAGAGCTGTTTAAGCCCATAACCCTGGTGCTTTCAGTTGAAATGGCAAACAACACTTCTGTGCAGGATTCTGTTGCCCGCAGTTTATAACAAAGTCATTAAAGGAGCAGAAAATGAACTAAAGGCCTTACTAAAATGGCAGGACAGAGGGACATACCAGTTAGTTGATAACGTTGCGCAGCCAGATTACAATCCCCTTGATGTTATTTCCAGCTCATTGTTGACAGTTTAAAACAATAATAGTGCCGCATAATTCACGTTAATTGAAAGAAGAGTCAGAGGGGAAACGAAGGAGGAATCGTTTTAAGCAGCGGGTTGTTGTGCTGGGCAAGACGTGGATCTTAATTGTGGCCGGGGCCTTCAGCTGCCTGGGCCCTGAGCACTGGAGTTCCCACCCTGAGCGCCTCAGCCTCTCTCTCTCTCTCCTCCTCGCTTCCCCTTAAAGCTTACTCCTGACCAAGATTTTGGCCAATCGCCCTAATATCTCCTGTCAGGCTGGCTATCAATGTTTCTTGCTGTAATCCTTGAGCCAGTCTTCCTGAGGGGTCTCAGGGGTATTTTTTTTCCCTACGTGAGAGGTGCTATACGAATGCAAGTTGCTGTTGCCTGAAAGAGCAGCAGCAGCCGATTCAAGAGTATCTTTCCAAAGGGGAACTGGATAGGTACTTGACGGGGAGAACATTGCAGGGCTGTGAGGAGAGAGCAGAAGCAGTGGTGTGGAATTAATTGAAGAGCTCTTTCAGAGAGCTGGCCCCGGCAGGATGGGCCGAATAGCCTCCTGCTGTGTCATTAGGTTCTGGTGGTTCTACACGGCCAGGGGTGCACGCTCAGCAAGACGTTTCCGCTTCCACACCCTCAGGAACAACCCTGCTCAGCCACTGATTCAGCTGGTAATGGCCTGGTGTGGAGTGGTTCCATTCAGAGAGGGGAGATGCCAGGGTCAGTCGCTGGTCTAACCGGTGTTATCCAACGACGGGCAGGGTGGGGGAAGCAGCGGAGTAAAGCTACGGTCACACCCCTGACATAAAAGCAACTGGAAGGGAAGGTGAGCTTGATTCTTTCTCCTTGTCGCCAGCAAAGTGGGAAAAGAGTAATCCCAAACTAATCCCACTGTCCCACTCTCTCCCCATAGCCCTGTATCAATCCCAAACTAATCCCACTGTCCCACTCTCTCCCCATAGCCCTGTATCAATCCCAAACTAATCCCACTGCCCCACTCTCTCCCCATAGCCCTGTATCAATCCCAAACTAATCCCACTGTCCCGCTCTCTCCCCATAGCCCTGTATCAATCCCAAACTAATCCCACTGTCCCACTCTCCCCATAGCCCTGTATCAATCCCAAACTAATCCCACTGTCCCACTCTCCCCATAGCCCTGTATCAATCCCAAACTAATCCCACTGTCCCGCTCTCTCCCCATAGCCCTGTATCAATCCCAAACTAATCCCACTGTCCCACTCTCTCCCCATAGCCCTGTATCAATCCCAAACTAATCCCACTGTCCCACTCTCTCCCCATAGCCCTGTATCAATCCCAAACTAATCCCACTGTCCCACTCTCTCCCCATAGCCCTGTATCAATCCCAAACTAATCCCACTGTCCCACTCTCTCCCCATATCCCTGTATCAATCCCCAAACTAATCCCACTGACCCACTCTCTTCCCATAGCCCGGTATCAATCCCAAACTAATCCCACTGTCCCGCTCTCTCCCCATAGCCCTGTATCAATCCCAAACTAATCCCACTGTCCCACTCTCTCCCCATAGCCCTGTATCAATCCCAAACTAATCCCACTGTCCCGCTCTCTCCCCATAGCCCTGTATCAATCCCAAACTAATCCCACTGTCCCACTCTCTCCCCATAGCCCTGTATCAATCCCAAACTAATCCCACTGTCCCACTCTCTCCCCATAGCCCCGTATCATCCCCAAACTAATCCCACTGACCCACTCTCTTCCCATAGCCCGGTATCAATCCCAAACTAATCCCACTGTCCCGCTCTCTCCCCATAGCCCTGTATCAATCCCAAACTAATCCCACTGTCCCACTCTCTCCCCATAGCCCTGTATCAATCCCAAACTAATCCCACTGTCCCACTCTCTCCCCATAGCCCCGTATCATCCCCAAACTAATCCCACTGTCCCACTCTCTCCCCATAGCCCTGTATCAATCCCAAACTAATCCCACTGTCCCACTCTCTCCCCATAGCCCTGTATCAATCCCAAACTAATCCCACTGTCCCACTCTCTCCCCATAGCCCTGTACAATCCCAAACTAATCCCACTGTCCCACTCTCTCCCCATAGCCCTGTACAATCCCAAACTAATCCCACTGCCCCGCTCTCTCCCCATATCCCTGTATCAATCCCAAACTAATCCCACTGTCCCACTCTCTCCCCATAGCCCTGTATCAATCCCAAACTAATCCCACTGCCCCGCTCTCTCCCCATATCCCTGTATCAATCCCAAACTAATCCCACTGTCCCACTCTCTCCCCATAGCCCTGTATCAATCCCAAACTAATCCCACTGTCCCACTCTCTCCCCATAGCCCTGTATCAATCCCAAACTAATCCCACTGTCCCACTCTCTCCCCATAGCCCCGTATCATCCCCAAACTAATCCCATTGTCCCACTCTCTCCCTATAGCCCTGTATCAATCCCAAACTAATCCCACTGTCCCACGCTCTCCCCATAGCCCTGTATCAATCCCAAACTAATCCCACTGCCCCCCTCTCTCCCCAGAGCCCTGTATCAATCCCAAACTAATCCCACTGCCCCACTCTCTTCCCATAGCCCTGTATCAATCCCAAACTAATCCCACTGCCCCACTCTCTTCCCATAGCCCGGTATCAATCCCAAACTAATCCCACTGCCCTGCTCTCTCCCCATAGCCCCGTATCATCCCCAAACTAATCCCACTGCCCCACTCTCTTCCCATAGCCCTGTATCAATCCCAAACTAATCCCACTGCCCCACTCTCTTCCCATAGCCCTGTATCAATCCCAAACTAATCCCACTGCCCCACTCTCTTCCCATAGCCCGGTATCAATCCCAAACTAATCCCACTGCCCTGCTCTCTCCCCATAGCCCCGTATCATCCCCAAACTAATCCCACTGCCCCACTCTCTTCCCATAGCCCGGTATCAATCCCAAACTAATCCCACTGCCCCCCTCTCTCCCCATAGCCCTGTATCAATCCCCAAACTAATCCCACTGCCCCCCTCTCTCCCCATAGCCCTGTATCAATCCCAAACTAATCCCACTGCCCCCCTCTCTCCCCATAGCCCTGTATCAATCCCCAAACTAATCCCACTGCCCCCCTCTCTCCCCATAGCCCTGTATCAATCCCAAACTAATCCCACTGCCCCACTCTCTTCCCATAGCCCGGTATCAATCCCAAACTAATCCCACTGCCCTGCTCTCTCCCCATAGCCCCGTATCATCCCCAAACTAATCCCACTGCCCCACTCTCTTCCCATAGCCCTGTATCAATCCCAAACTAATCCCACTGCCCCACTCTCTTCCCATAGCCCTGTATCAATCCCAAACTAATCCCACTGCCCCACTCTCTTCCCATAGCCCGGTATCAATCCCAAACTAATCCCACTGCCCCCCTCTCTCCCCATAGCCCTGTATCAATCCCCAAACTAATCCCACTGCCCTGCTCTCTCCCCATAGCCCTGTATCAATCCCAAACTAATCCCACTGCCCCGCTCTCTCCCCATAGCCCTGTATCAATCCCAAACTAATCCCACTGCCCCGCTCTCTCCCCATAGCCCCGTATCATCCCCAAACTAATCCCACTGCCCCACTCTCTTCCCATAGCCCGGTATCAATCCCAAACTAATCCCACTGCCCTGCTCTCTCCCCATAGCCCTGTATCAATCCCAAACTAATCCCACTGTCCCGCTCTCCCCCCATAGCCCTGTATCAATCCCAAACTAATCCCACTGCCCCGCTCTCTCCCCATAGCCCTGTATCAATCCCAAACTAATCCCACTGCCCCGCTCTCTCCCCATAGCCCTGTATCAATCCCAAACTAATCCCACTGTCCCGCTCTCCCCCCATAGCCCTGTATCAATCCCAAACTAATCCCACTGCCCCGCTCTCTCCCCATAGCCCTGTATCAATCCCAAACTAATCCCACTGCCCCACTCTCTCCCCATAGCCCTGTATCAATCCCAAACTAATCCCACTGCCCTCTCTCCCCATAGCCCTGTATCAATCCCAAACTAATCTCACTGCCCTCTCTCCCCATAGCCCTGTATCAATCCCAAACTAATCCCACTGCCCCGCTCTCCCCATAGCCCTGTATCAATCCCAAACTAATCCCACTGCCCCACTCTCTCCCCATAGCCCTGTATCAATCCCAAACTAATCCCACTGCCCTCTCTCCCCATAGCCCTGTATCAATCCCAAACTAATCCCACTGCCCCCCTCTCTCCCCATAGCCTTGTATCAATCCCAAACTAATCCCACTGCCCCGCTCTCCCCATAGCCCTGTATCAATCCCAAACTAATCCCACTGTCCCACTCTCTCCCCATAGCCCTGTATCAATCCCAAAATAATCCCACTGTCCCACTCTCTTCCCATAGCCCTGTATCAATCCCAAACTAATCCCACTGTCCCACTCTCTCCCCATAGCCCTGTATCAATCCCAAACTAATCCCATTGTCCCGCTCTCCCCCCATAGCCCTGTATCAATCCCAAACTAATCCCACTGCCCCGCTCTCTCCCCATAGCCCTGTATCAATCCCAAACTAATCCCACTGCCCCGCTCTCTCCCCATAGCCCTGTATCAATCCCAAACTAATCCCACTGCCCCCCTCTCTCCCCATAGCCTTGTATCAATCCCAAACTAATCCCACTGCCCCGCTCTCCCCATAGCCCTGTATCAATCCCAAACTAATCCCACTGTCCCACTCTCTCCCCATAGCCCTGTATCAATCCCAAACTAATCCCACTGTCCCACTCTCTTCCCATAGCCCTGTATCAATCCCAAACTAATCCCACTGTCCCACTCTCTCCCCATAGCCCTGTATCAATCCCAAACTAATCCCATTGTCCCGCTCTCCCCCCATAGCCCTGTATCAATCCCAAACTAATCCCACTGCCCTGCTCTCTCCCCATAGCCCTGTATCAATCCCAAACTAATCCCACTGCCCCCCTCTCTCCCCATAGCCCTGTATCAATCCCAAACTAATCCCACTGTCCCACTCTCTCCCCATAGCCCGGTATCAATCCCAAACTATTCCCACTGTCCCGCTCTCTCCCCATAGCCCTGTATCAATCCCAAACTAATCCCACTGCCCCCGCTCTCTCCCCACAGCCCTGTATCAATCCCAAACTAATCCCACTGTCCCACTCTCTCCCCATAGCCCTGTATCAATCCCAAACTAATCCCACTGCCCCGCTCTCTCCCCATAGCCCTGTATCAATCCCAAACTAATCCCACTGCCCCGCTCTCTCCCCATAGACCTGTATCAATCCCAAACTAATCCCACTGCCCCGCTCTCTCCCCCTAGCCCTGTATCAATTCCAAACTAAACCCACTGCCCCACTCTCTCCCCATAGCCCTGTATCAATTCCAAACTAATCCCACTGCCCCGCTCTCTCCCCCTAGCCCTGTATCAATTCCAAACTAAACCCACCGCCCCGTGCTCTCCCCATAGCCCTGTATCAATCCCCAAACTAATCCCACTGTCCCACTCTCTCCCCATAGCCCTGTATCAATCCCAAACTAATCCCACTGCCCCGCTCTCTCCCCATAGCCCTGTATCAATGTCCAAACTAATCCCATTGTCCCGCTCTCTCCCCATAGCCCTGTATCAATCCCAAACTAATCCCACTGTCCCACTCTCTCCCCCCATAGCCCTGTATCAATCCCAAACTAATCCCACTGTCCCGCTCTCTCCCCATAGCCCTGTATCAATCCCAAACTAATCCCACTGTCCCACTCTCTCCCCCCATAGCCCTGTATCAATCCCAAACTAATCCCAGTGTCCCGCTCTCTCCCCATAGCCCTGTATCAATGTCCAAACTAATCCCACTGCCCCGCTCTCTCTCCCCATATCCCTGTATCAATCCCAAACTAATCCCACTGCCCCCGCTCTCCCCATAGCCCTGTATCAATCCCAAACTAATCCCACTGTCCCACTCTCTCCCCATAGCCCTGTATCAATCCCAAACTAATCCCACTGTCCCACTCTCTCCCCCCATAGCCCTGTATCAATCCCAAACTAATCCCACTGTCCCGCTCTCTCCCCATAGCCCTGTATCAATCCCAAACTAATCCCACTGTCCCACTCTCTCCCCCCATAGCCCTGTATCAATCCCAAACTAATCCCAGTGTCCCGCTCTCTCCCCATAGCCCTGTATCAATGTCCAAACTAATCCCACTGCCCCGCTCTCTCTCCCCATATCCCTGTATCAATCCCAAACTAATCCCACTGCCCCCGCTCTCCCCATAGCCCTGTATCAATCCCAAACTAATCCCACTGTCCCACTCTCTCCCCATAGCCCTGTATCAATCCCAAACTAATCCCACTGCCCCCGCTCTCCCCATAGCCCTGTATCAATCCCAAACTAATCCCACTGTCCCACTCTCTCCCCATATCCCTGTATCAATCCCAAACTAATCCCACTGCCCCCGCTCTCCCCATATCCCTGTATCAATCCCAAACTAATCCCACTGCCCCACTCTCCCCATAGCCCTGTATCAATCCCAAACTAATCCCACTGTCCCGCTCTCTCCCCATAGCCCTGTATCAATCCCAAACTAATCCCACTGTCCCACTCTCTCCCCATAGCCCTGTATCAATCCCAAACTAATCCCACTGTCCCGCTCTCTCCCCATAGCCCTGTATCAATCCCAAACTAATCCCACTGCCCCGCTCTCTCCCCATAGCCCTGTATCAATCCCAAACTAATCCCACTGTCCCGCTCTCTCCCCATAGCCCTGTATCAATCCCAAACTAATCCCACTGCCCCCCTCTCCCCCCATAGCCCTGTATCAATCCCAAACTAATCCCACTGTCCCGCTCTCTCCCCATAGCCCTGTATCAATCCCAAACTAATCTCACTGCCCCACTCTCTCCCCATAGCCCTGTATCAATCCCAAACTAATCCCACTGTCCCACTCTCTCCCCATAGCCCTGTATCAATCCCAAACTAATCTCACTGCCCCACTCTCTCCCCATAGCCCTGTATCAATCCCAAACTAATCCCACTGTCCCGCTCTCTCCCCATAGCCCTGTATCAATCCCAAACTAATCCCACTGTCCCACTCTCTCCCCATAGCCCTGTATCAACCCCAAACTAATCTCACTGCCCCACTCTCTCCCCATAGCCCTGTATCAATCCCAAACTAATCCCACTGCCCCGCTCTCTCCCCCCATAGTCCCGTTTCTTCATCAGCTTCAGATATCTATTCAATTTTACCTCCGAAAATACCTTACACCCTAATCACTCCCACTAATCCGGAATCCCGTAACTTCCAGCGAAAGGGCTCTCCGAAGGAGTTCCTGGCGATAGATGAGCAAAGTCATTCTGTCATCAGGCACTGAAGGAGTGGGTGAAAAATCTTGACTGAGCTGTGTCTGCCTATGTACCAGTGGTGACAGGACTTCAGGAAATATAATTGGCAGTGGCAATTACCCAGAGGGAATTTAAAATGCTGTATCCCAGTGAGTTTACCCTTAGCCTGGTTGATTTTTGCAGTCCGATATCAGTGAGATCTTCCATGTTCACCTCTGCCATCTCTTAAAGTATATGGAAACATACACCAGTCATCCGTCTGCATACAGATAACGAGCGAGAAAGAATGAATTTAAAAATGAACATCAGATAAGCTAAATGTCTGGAGAAATCTAAAAGGCTTTAAAAAATGTTCTGCCTTTATCCAATTTGGCTTAATATTCCACAGTTGTACTGGAGAGGGCTTATCATTAAGAGATGCCTCAGAGAGAGAGCAGAGGAGAGTATATAATGGGCTAGATACTGGTCACCCACTGGGACCTGGGTCGGAACTCAAACCGAGCTCGGAGCGTGTGCGTTGGCAAAGCGGCAACGGCAATCCATCTCGCCATGCGATCAGGGAACGGTCTGCCAAGGGCCGCTTGCAGATGGTTGGTTTGAGACATGGATGCATTTTGCACTGTGATATTATGAGGTTGAGAGACAATGTAGCGGGAGTTTTACGCTGTATCTAACCCCGTGCTGTACCTGTCCTGGGAGTGTTTGATGGTGGCAGTGAAGAGGGAGCTTTACTCTGTATCTAACCCTGTGGGGTATCTGTCCTGGGAGTGTTTGATGGGGACAGTGTAGAGGGAGCTTTACTCTGTATCTAACCCCGTGCTGTACCTGTCCTGGAAGTGTTTGATGGGGACAGTGTAGAGGGAGCTTTACTCTGTATCTAACCCCGCGGGGTATCTGTCCTGGGAGTGTTTGATGGAGACAGTGTAGAGGGATCTTTAAACTGTATCTAACCCCATGCTGTACCTGTCCTGGGAGTGTTTGATGGGGACAGTGTAGAGGGAGCTTTACTCTGTATCTAACCCCGTGCTATACCTTCCCTGGGAATGTTTGATGGGGACTGTGTAGAGGGAGCTTTACTCTGTATCTAACCCCATGCTGTACCTGTCCTGGGAGTGTTTGATGGGGACAGTGTAGAGGGAGCTTTACTTTGTGTCAAACCCCGTGCTGTACCTGTCCTGGGAGTGTTTGATGGAGACAGTGTAGAGGGAGCTTTACTCTGTATCTAACCCTCTGCTGTACCTGCACTGGAAGTGTCTGATGGGGAGAGTGTAGAGGGAGCTTTACTCTGTATCTAACACCATTCTGTACCTGTCCTGGGAGTGTTTGATGGGGACAGTGTAGAGGGAGCTTTACTCTGTATCTAACCCCATGCTGTATCTGCCCTGGGATTGTTTGATGGGGACAGGTTAGAGGAGCTTTAATCTGTATTTAACCCCGTGCTGTACCTGTGCTGGGAGTGTTTGATGGGGACAGTATAGAGGGAGCTTTACTCTGTATCTAAACCAGTGCTGTATCTGTCCTGGGAGTATTTGATGGGGACAGTGTAGAGGGAGCTTTACTCTGTATCTATCCCTGTGCTATACCTGTCCTGGGAGTGTTTGGTGGGGACAGTGTAGAGGGAGCTTTACTCTGTATCTAACCCCGTGCTGTACCTGCCCTGGGAGTATTTGATGGAGACAGTGTAGAGGGAGCTTTACTCTGTATCTAACCCCGTGCTTACCTGTCCTGGGAATGTTTGATGGAGATAGTGTAGAGGGAGCTTTACTCTGTATCTAACCCCGTGCTGTACCTGTCCTGGGAGTGTTTGATGGAGACAGTGTAGAGGGAGCTTTACTCTGTATCTAACCCAGTGCTGTACCGGTCCTGGGAGTGTTTGATGGGGACAGTGTAGAGGGAGCTTTACTCTGTATCTAACCCCGTGCTGTACCTGTCCTGGGGGTGTTTGATGGAGACAGTGTAGAGGGAGCTTTACTCTGTATCTAACCCCGTGCTGTACCTGTCCTGGGAGTGTTTGATGGGGACAGTGTAGAGGCAGCTTTAGTCACTAACTAACCCCATGCTGTACCTGTCCTGGGAGTGTTTGATTGGAACAGTGTAGAGGGAGCTTTACTCTGTATCTAACCCCGTGCTGTACCTGTCCTGGGAGTGTTTGATGGGGACAGTGTAGAGGGAGCTTTACTTTGTGTCAAACCCTGTGCTGTACCTGTCCTGGGAGTGTTTGATGGGGACAGGTTAGAGGGAGCTTTAATCTGTATTTAACCCCGTGCTGTACCTGTCCTGGGAGTGTTTGATGGGGACAGGATAGAGGGAGCTTTACTCTGTATCTAACCCCATGCTATACCTGTCCAGGGAGTGTTTGATGGGGACAGTGTAGAGGGAGCTTTACTCTGTATCTAACCCAGTGCTATATCTGTCTTGGGAGTGTTTGATGGAGACAGTGTAGAGGGAGCTTTACTCTGTATCTAACCCTGTGCTGTACCTGTCCTGGGGGTGTTTGATGGAGACAATGTAGAAGGAGCTTTACTCTGTATCTAACCCCGTGCTGCACCTGTCCTGGGAGTGTTTGATGGGGACAGTGTAGAGGCAGCTTTAGTCACTAACTAACCCCGTGCTGTATCTGTCCTGGGAGTGTTTGATGGGAATAGTGTAGACGGAGCTTTACTCTGTGTCTAACTCCGTGCTGTACCTCTCTGTGGAGTGTTTGATGGGGACAGTGTAGTGGGAGCTTTACTCTGTATCTAACACCGTGCTATACCTGTCCTGGGAGTGTTTGATGGAGACAGTGTAGAGGGAGCTTTACTCTGTATCTAACCCCGTGCTGTACCTGTCCTGGGAGTATTTGATGGGGACAGAGTAGAGGTAGCTTTAGTCTGTATCTAACCCCGTGCTGTACCTGTCCTGGGAGTGTTTGATGGGGACAGTGTAGAGGGAGGTTTACTCTGTATCTAACCCCGTGCTGTACCTGTCCTGGGAGTGTTTAATGGGGACAGTGTAGACGGAGCTTTTCTCTGTATCTAACCCCGTGCTGTACCTGTCCTGGGAGTGTTTGATGGGGACTGTGTAGAGGGAGCTTTACTCTGTATCTAACCACGTGCTATACCTTCCCTGGGAATGTTTGATGGGTCAGTGTAGAGGGAGCTTTACTCTGTATCTAACCCCGTGCTGTATCTGTCCTGGGAGTGTTTGATGGAGACAGTGTAGAGGGAGCTTTATTCTGTATCTAACCCCGTGCTGTACCGGTCCTGGGAGTGTTTGATGGGGACAGTGTAGAGGGAGCTTTGCTCTGTATCTAACCCCGTGCTGCACCTGTCCTGGGAGTGTTTGATGGGGACAGTGTAGAGGCAGCTTTAGTCACTAACTAACCCCGTGCTGTATCTGTCCTGGGAGTGTTTGATGGGAATAGTGTAGAGGGAGCTTTACTCTGTGTCTAACTCCGTGCTGTACCTCTCCGTGGAGTGTTTGATGGGGACAGTGTAGTGGGAGCTTTACTCTGTATCTAACACCGTGCTATACCTGTCCTGGGAGTGTTTGATGGAGACAGTGTAGAGGGAGCTTTACTCTGTATCTAACCCCGTGCTGTACCTGTCCTGGGAGTGTTTGATGGGGACAGTGTAGAGGTAGCTTTAGTCTGTATCTAACCCCGTGCTGTACCTGTCCTGGGAGTGTTTGATGGGGACAGTGTAGAGGGAGGTTTACTCTGCATCTCACCCGGTGCTGTACCTCTCCTGGGAGTGTTTAATGGGGACAGTGTAGACGGAGCTTTTCTCTGTATCTAACCCCGTGCTGTACCTGTCCTGGGAGTGTTTGATGGAGACAGTGTAGAGGGAGCTTTACTCTGTATCTAACCCCGTGCTGTACCGGTCCTGGGAGTGTTTGATGGGGACAGTGTAGAGGGAGCTTTTCTCTGTATCTAACCCTGTGCTGTACCTGTCCTGGGAGTGTTTGATGGAGACAGTGTAGAGGGAGCTTTACTCTGTATCTAACCCCGTGCTGTACCTGTCCTGGGGGTGTTTGCTGGAGACAGTGTAGAGGGAGCTTTACTCTGTATCTAACCCCGTGCTGTACCTCTCCTGGGAGTGTTTAATGGGGACAGTGTAGACGGAGCTTTTCTCCGTATCTAACCCCGTGCTGTATCTGTCCTGGGAGTGTTTGATGGGGACTGTGTAGAGGGAGCTTTACTCTGTATCTAACCACGTGCTATACCTTCCCTGGAAATGTTTGATGGGTCAGTGTAGAGGGAGCTTTACTCTGTATCTAACCCCGTGCTGTATCTGCCCTGTGAGTGTTTGGTGGGGACGGTGTAGTGGCAGCTTTACTCTGTATCTAACCCCGTGCTCGTCCTGTCCTGGGAGTTTTTGATGGTGACAGTGTAGAGGGAGCTTTACTCTGTATCTAACACCGTGCTGTACCTGTCCTGGGAGTGTTTGATGGAGACAGTGTAGAGGGAGCTTTACTCTGTATCTAACCCCGTGCTGTACCTATCCTGGGAGTGTTTGATGGAGACAGTGTAGTGGAAGCTTTACTCTGTATCTAACCCCGTGCTGTACCTGTCCTGGGAGTGTTTGATGGGGACAGTGTAGAGGGAGCTTTACTCTGCATCTAACCCCATGCTGTACCTGTGCTGGGAGTGTTTGATGGGGACGGTGTAGAGGGAGCTTTACTCTGTATCTAACCCCATGCTGTACCTGCCCTGGGAGTGTTTGTTGGGGACGGTGTAGAGGGAGCTTTACTCTGTATCTAACCCTGTGTTGTACCTGCCATGGGATTGTTTGATGGGGACAGTGTAGTGGGAGCTTTAGAAGGGGCAAGCTAGCCCTGGCACTCAGAGTTTTACGGAAGATCCACAAATGACAGTGGTGGCAGTCGGTTGGTGTACTGTGCGGGGCTGGAACAAGGCCTATGTCCCATGCTACACTCTTCGAGCCTCGATCCTGTACAAATTATTAAAGTCAATGTTCGCTCGGTGCGCAGCTTGTTAATGTGAAGGGTGGACTGACCTTGGCGGTGTGCAGCGTTTCGCTGCGGCTAATGGGGAGTACAGGGGCCTCTGCCCTCTCCACGTGGCCTGCAGTGGACAGACTCCAGCAGGCGGGGGATTGGAGGGGTCCTGTTCCTCCCGGCCTTGCCCACCTCCAGTCTGGAGTAAGCGGAGCTGTCGTGGGCTGAGGCAGCTGACAGATCTCATTACGCTCATCACAATCATGGCCTACAATTAGAAACCACATCTTTCAAAGGGAGTGGAGCCAATAGACTGATGAATCTAATCGGGAATTCAGGAGAAACTCCTTTACCTGGGGATTGGGTAGAATGTGGAACTGGCTCCCACAGGGAGCGGCTGAGGTGAACAGTGTCGATACAGTTAATGGGGAAGCTGGATAAACACCAAAGGCAGAGAGGAATAGAAGGATGTGTTGATGGGGGTGAGGCGAAGAGGGAGTGGGAGGAAGCTCGTGTGGAGGTATAGACACCAGCACGGAGCAGATGGGCCGAATGGTCTGTTTCGGTGTTGTATGTCTGACCTGCTGCTTTTAACCGTTCCTGAGGTTTGCAGTCTGCCTCGTGCCACCGATTGAAGACAGCTGATTTCAAGCTGCCGGTCTGACTCCCAGAACGAGAGGAGACCAAGGGAAAAGGGATGAACGTGCAGCCGGGCAGTGAGCTTCTTCTTATCATGTCCCCGGACAGTCTGTACACGGCCCAGCCAGAACTGGACACATTTCTGCGCCTCGGTGTTGAATTCGGCTAGATCTGCAACAGCGCAGGGTTCCTCTAGCGACAGGCATTGCAGGAGATGTGGCATAGCCTGTGGCTCAGTTCCACATTCACAAGTTGTCGGGCTGGTTGTATATCCCCCCATTTGCTTAGTGACACCTTTGAGCGACCTACACCAGTCCTAAATCTGTTAAGGCACTTCCAGGTTGCCCGGTTGCAATTAGCTCCTGGGGGAAGGCTTTCATCTGGTAGAATTTCCATCGCTGGGGGTTGTTCGAGACTGGCGAGCCGGTCTTTCCACAAGGCGATGCGGGTTTCAGATGGGGTGGATTGTGATGGAGCAACACTGTTCATGAAGCTCTTCCTTGACTTTAGGCGGCTGGGTGTAGGTGTATGACTATATAGAGGGTGTCTCTCATCTGATGTTTGACAGAGTCGCTCTTTCTTCCTGGCTACCGTTCTTCTTATATCAGAGGGAGTGATACCCGCCAGGATATATAGGCTGTTGGTGTTCGTTGGTTTTAAACAACCTGTGATAAGTCGGCAGCTTGCATTCAGAGCGGCATCCATCTCCTTAGCATGAGGAGATCTTTCCCATGCAGGGCAGGCGTATTCAGCAGTGGAATAGCAAAGAGCGAGTGCACTGGTTCCCAATGTGTTCGAGCTTGCCCCCCATTTTGTGTCAGTGAGCTTATTCAGGACGTTGGTCCGTGGGCTGACTTTTGCCTTTGTCTTTTCGATGTGGTTCTCGAAGGTGAGGCGTCTGTCAAGGGGTGACTCCTAAGCAGATAGGGTGCTCGCAGTGCGTCAGTGCTGCTCCACACCAGGTTACTTTAAGCTGGCGTTTGGCTTCACGCTTTCTGAGATGGAATGCACAGACTTGTGTCTTTGATGGGTTTGTGCAAAGGTGGTTTCCTACATAGTCCGATCTTCGTCCCTCCAAGGCCTCAGAAAGCGTTTTCTCCACGGTGTTAAAATCAGTGCTTTGGGCAGTGACACATCAGTCACCAGCATATATAAAATGGCGTGTGACACCATCTATAGGTTGGTCACTCACGTAGATGTTATACAGCAGCGGTGCCAAGGTAGAAGCGTTCACGTTGAGGCCCTGTTTCAACCAATCCTACCACCACCACCACGTACAGCAAGCAGTGCAGTGAGTGAGGGAATAGTTCATTCGGCTGCACTGCTGGGTTACAGCGCAGGTCCAATCCCTGCTCCGTGTTAAACCGGCTCAGTACCCTCAAGGAACGGGGGTGGGGACTCACGGAATCTCTTCCAAGTTGCTGCTGCCAGGATCACAAGAGATGGGAGCAGGAGTGAGGCCATTCGGCCCCTCGAGCCTGCTCCGCCACTCAGTCGGATCATGGTTGATCTGATTGTGGCTTGGGGAGGGGGTGGCGTAGTGGTCTTGTCACTGGACTCGTATTCCAGGGGCCCAGTGCTGTCCTGTAGGTTGTGCCGCGTTGAAAGTCCATCTCCAAGTGCAACATAACAGCTTTTCTTAAAACTCTTAAGAAACGATGTGATTCTAAAACTACTAGAGATAGGGCTGAAACCCATCCGGTCAGTTAACAAAGACTCCCTACCCTTGCCAATTGGCCGTCGGAAGGCTTGGCATCACCAGATTGGGCCTGTCAGGTGACCAATGGCGGCAGGGTGTGGGAGGGGTTTGCGGGGCAGGGTGGTTGCTAGTGCATGGTCATGTGATGAACCTTCCGGGAGGTAATGGGTGACCAGGGCTTGGCGTGCCGAAGGAAATGGGCAGCTGGATTTCGGACGACCTCAGGTTCTTGGAGGGTAGAACGTGGGCAAGAGCTTGGTGGGGAGAGGGAGAGGGGATGAGACTGACCGGAATGCTCCTGCAGGAGGGCTAGCATGGACCTGTTGGGCTGAATAGCCTCCTTCTGTGCCATTCCCAGAAGGAAAAACCAGTAAAAACTGGGAAATAAGAGTACTGGTCCCAACTGGTCTTGTATACCTTAAAATGGAACACCAGTAAAAACTGGGGAATAAGAGTACTGGTCCCAACTGGTCTTGTATACCTTAAAATGGAACACCAGTAAAAACTGGGGAATAAGAGTACTGGTCCCAACTGGTCTTGTATACCTTAAAATGGAACACCAGTAAAAACTGGGAAATAAGAGTACTGGTCCCAACTGGTCTTGTATACCTTAAAATGGAACACCAGTAAAAACTGGGAAATAAGAGTACTGGTCCGAACTGGTCTTGTGTACCTTAAAATGGAACACCAGTAAAAACTGGGAAATAAGAGTACTGGTCCCAACTGGTCTTGTATACCTTAAAATGGAACACCAGTAAAAACTGGGGAATAAGAGTACTGGTCCCAGCTGGTCTTGTGTACATTAAAATGGAACACCAGTAAAAACTGGGGAATAAGAGTACTGGTCCCAACTGGTCTTGTATACCTTAAAATGGAACACCAGTAAAAACTGGGGAATAAGAATACTGGTCCCAACTGGTCTTGTATACCTTAAAACAGAACACCACTAAAAACTGGGGAATAAGAGTAC